>VDFB02128644.1:0-33866 GCA_007258455.2 Sequoia sempervirens
GTATATGCTCTCAGAGTTCGATGATAATACATTCATTATTAAATGTGTTTCTTGAAGATACGTCACCCTTAATTATATGTATTTATGTTATTGGCTAGGAAAAAAAACTCACCTTACATACTCATTTGGAACTCATTTTTTTTACTGGACATGATAAAAGCAATGAAGGGGAGAAAAGTAGTGTGGAGGTCTAACCATTTATTAAGGCGTAAGATAGATTTAAATTAATACATGCAACCACACATTCAAATATTTCCAAAGTGTAGCTAGGTGGCAGTAGTGCTTTAGCTACAGATGTACCAAAAGAGACCAACTCAAAATGCCAGAAAGCAACGAATTGCTCTGGTTTAAAAATTAAACACCTATGTTAGCCGATGCCTCTCATTTCAAATAAATAAGATGGGGAGGAATTTATTTATTTATAAATCTGAACTAGGTGTGGAGATGTTTACCCTAAGAAGGAAAGGAAATAATAAACCCTTAAATCTCTTTTGTTGTTTTATTTTACCTTAATGAACTTTCTATGACTCCAAATCCAGTGATAAGAATAGAGGGAAAACAAAATGGCGGCTAACTCCATGATTTGGCTATAGGTTTATGAGTAATGCACCAGTGATAGTGGTAGCACAAAAAGAGGTAGGCTTGCGATAACAATGCATAACAGAATGGGGCAAGTCTTTTGGGACAACACGAGAATTTTCTAAAGTGTATAGGGAAAATATATAGGATATGTGCGATGAAGAAAGTGGAAAAATCTAGTGAAGGTCGGCGAGGCATTGGACATAGTGCGCCGAAACCCCAAATTGTCCCTAGCTTTGCATATACTAGTCAACCAAAAAATCCAAAATATAGGCTTTGGTCTACTCCATTTTGAGTGTAAAAAGATAAGTGTTTATTTTATGTGTTTTATCTAGTGTTTGCTTGAAACAAAGTGATGGGTTATATGTTAAGCGGAGAATGCGAACCCAAAAAGATGAGTAGGTTAAAAATAAATTAGCAAGTAGAGTTCCCTTTCCAAACTGTATTTTTTCAGAAGCATTGTGTGACATTTATTTTACAATAAATTTTTATTTTATTTAGTCTTACTTCATTTATTATTATTAGTTATTTACATTTGGGTGTGTATGTGTGCCTATGTAGGGGAATATGGAACGGTGGATTCATAACAGAAGGGAAAGATAGTAGCACAAATATACCACTATAATTCAATAATATGTTAATTAAACACTATTCTATAATATATGCCCCATTTATTATTTTAAACAAAATGAAGCATCTTTCTACAACATATACCCCATTTGATATCCAAAATTCTAACTTTCTTCTATAGATTTACTCCATCTATTTACTCATGTCACATGCACTAGAAGAACCTATTTACTCATTAACAAAAAATTTACTAGTAAGATTTCTGGTAACAAAACCTTTTAAAAGCTATAGGCCTACATACATCAAATCCCATTTGTGTCAATGGATGTCTGAAACCAAGGAAAAACCAATGGGTTAAAACACTCTTTCCTCCCAACAATAATGGGTCCTCAAGCCCTAAGGCTCTCACCATACCCCCGATCCAAGATAACCCACAAGGACCCTAGAAAATATTTCATATATCTAAGGAAAGAACAATACCCAAAGAAAACACAATGCCCATTGATGTACACATTGTTATGGTTGTTAATGAAACAGAGAACTATGACACCAATCAACATGGCTGATACCAACAGATAATAGAAGATGCTATTATTCAAATCTGACGCACAACATGCATAGATTACAAACCAAGGATTCATCCAACCAATAGACCATTGATATATGAATTTTACCCACACAAATCTGATATTAGCAAATGTAAATTACCTCTTGGGCTTGCATAAAATGGTCATTGAAGTACTTCCTTCACTCTCTCTTCCTTATCACTCCATTTCCTAGTCCCTTGGCCCCAAAATACCCTAGGCATAAAATAGCAGCATAATCCCCCCCAAAACATGTCACTAGTAAAAGAGGCCATGCTTCACAATTCATTTTCTCCCATATTTAGACCCTTAACATATTTTTTAATTTATTTGGTTCACCTTATAAGTGATAATTGAGTCAAAATTTAACACAAAAAGACGCATCACCCTTACCTCAAGGACTCAAATGCGTAAGGCCTTGTGGGTTATCTCATTTTTATCCCATTGGTTTTTTTCCACTCCTTGTATTACCTCTATTCTCATTACGATTATCAGTTTTCCATGATATAAAATAGTCAAAATAACATCTTTACACGTGCATTAACAATTGTCACTAATTAAACTTACATACCTTAGGAATATTTTGGCTTGCACCCTTAGACGATCATGGTTTGAGCTTGGGGATTTAGAATGCACAAGGCCTAAAATTCAATGTTAGTAAATCCAAGACTATAGTTATTGAATTGACATCAATGTAATTACATAGAAGACGGTTTATTACTCCTATTTTCTTCTTCATATGGATATATAAAACAACTTGATGATTTCAAGAAAATTCTTCATGGTGATATGAAAAATACTAACACAAGCTGACCCTTTTACTGTGAATGACAAAGTGGCAACCTAATTATCCATGCTACAAAATAATAAAAAAGTGTTAAAATACTTTTCTTTCAAACAAATAAACTTATGAAAATATAATTATAAATGAGTACAATCACCAATATATGTGCATTAAATGAAAAGCTTGAAACAAGGGTATCATGTTTATAACCAAACCATCCATCCTCCCATTATCATTATACATAAAAGTGTTATGATCATAGCTAATCAATGCTAAGTTGTTCACTATGTCATTAAGCGATTCCTCCGTTACTATATTATTGTAGAAATAAAAGGGTTAGAAGTAATGATGATTAAGTAACCATTTCTATGATTTGAATCATACTTAAAATGTTTAAATTTATCTAATTAATTTCATTTCATCCATATGACTCTTTGAAACACATGTCACATCTTACACTTAATACAACTTGCATCCTAATATTTCCATCAAGGTCTAATTTTCTACTTCACTATTTTAACAAGGTTAACCAATAATAGCGGAAGTCACTAAGGAACAATATACAATAGTTCTAGTAGTCATAAGGTTGGGGCCTTACATTTCCTCTCCCCTTAGTCTAAAATTCCTCTTGAAAGTTACTAAGGATTGGGAATCATAACCCCCACCAAAGAATACACATAAATATGTTGATGCATTAATTTTTAATTTAGTAAGGCAATTAGAATCATATCAAATAGAAATAAAGACAAAAAAATCTATTGTAAGATAGAGAATCTCGTGTAGCATCATAATCACCACATAACTGAAACAAGGATCCCATAGAAAATTTATAGATCCATAAAAGATCAATACAAAGGTGCTAAAACCAACCACATAGCTTCTAGATTAACATCCATATTTATTTAAGCTTTTAACATACATATATGGAACAAAACCCCTTCAAAACCCTTCTTCCTTACAATTCATTTCTTTACCTAAAAAACCCATAAAGTTGTAGTTTACGTAAGTGTTTCTTAGAAGGCATGATACATAGAAAAGAATTACACTCTTGTCTCATTGTACCTCAAATATAATTTACCTTATTTTACTTATTGCAAGATTCCATAATATGAATCATAAGAAACTTATACTATATCCATTAATAGATAATTACAACCACCACAAGGACTCTCACAACACACAACACACGGCACAAGGTTTTACTTAATTGAATTGATATAGAGGAGGGTGTCATGGACCACTAAATTACCATGAAATCACAATAATTTAGGTCTTGTAACTTGAAGCATCATGCCACTATAGGATAGTTGGTTCCTCTTCGAAAGGCTATAAGATAATTACTTACAAATACTTACATCCTATACCCAAGGTAGTTTTACTTACACAATTGTTATGCTATTATTGACAATCTCTAATTAATCAAATTCTACTAGTTGTCAAAAGTGGTTCAATTATAATATATCCTTAGAGGGTACTATATGTTACAACATGACATCAACATGTCATATTCATAAGTTTGTTTTTTAAGTAGTCATTTGATTTTCCTATTTAACTCTTATTCTCTTACTTTTGTTTTGTCATTTGTACAACCAAAATGACATAACCAACACATAATTGATCAGAAGAAGGACACACTTTACTCAAACCACAAGGATCACACAAAGGGATGAGGATTCCTAGTGCCCAAAATTCTCCTCTGAGAATTCATATCTCATAATAGTTACCATGAAGTACTCTCGAGGAACCTCTTTATAAAAATATCTGATAGATCAAGGGAAAACATATAGTAACTGTCCCATACTAATCTCATTTACCCCTTCACTCACAATAAATTCCCAGGCCATCTACTCCCCCCATACAACTTGTTAGCCTCTCCATATAGGTATGACAGTCTATCATATATTCCACATTACTTCACATATGCTAGCAACAACATAAAATTAGTAAAGCCTGAAAATAGGAAATTTCAAATTTCAAATAAAACAACAATTCAAAATTTACAAAGAATAGATAAAATTCTATATGGTGGCCACCAATCATCAGTTCAAAATTTGGAAGCAAAGTCTCAATAACCAGTCCTTGAGGAAAAAAGTGCAATTTTTGCAATGCATTTAATCAAAAACTTAAAGAATTTCAAAACTACTGGCTTCATCAGTCAAAATAAAAATCAAATTACCAATCACGAATATGAATCCCAAATCACATGAATTTTCACATTATTATCACTTCATTACTTCAATCAAGTCAGCTAAGGGGATGGAGGGGATAAGGTGGTCTCAAACCACATAGACCTCATCAATAAATTATAATATAATGGAAATGTGTAGTGCCCCCCCCCGTTTCGGTCGTCGTTGATGTCAAGTAAGTTGTTGGTAATGTCATGATTTTATTATTTAATTTAATTTTAAGGTTATGAGATAACACTAATAATATGCTTGGATTTGATTAATAAAGTTAATTTAATTTTAAAGTTACTTGTTTTATTTGGAATTAAATAAAGAATTAGATTCAATAATAAACATTAATTGAATTATCTTTGGGAGTTAGTTATTTAAAGTAATCAGATTAGATGAGGAAAGATAATTATCATTTAATGATTAAATTCAATTAATAAATTTAATAGTGAGATTTTAATGGCTTGGTTAAGCGAGATAATTGAATTAAATAAATTATCATATTAAACATATTGATGAAATAATTTAAATAAAATTAGAAGTGAAATTGTATATAACAAGTCAATATTGTGAAATAATAATTACACATTTATTTTTAAATAATAAAAGATTATCTTGTGGGGGATAATTATTATTAGGAAAATAATGTGATTTGCAATTTAATAAAGATGAAAAGATAATTATTTTAATAAGAAATTTGAATGGTTAAGGGGATAAGAAGCTGAAGTGTTTTAAAGCAAGAAAAGCTGGAAATAAACTTCACCTTTGGAGCATTTGGAAGTCGAAGAGAATTGATGAATTGGCAAAATAAATTTAGCTTATGGGGGAAAAGGCGGGGAGGCATCATGCACGTGAAGAGGCTTGCACAAAGAAGATTGGAATCCCACGAGCAGCCAAGCGTAGATTCAGGTTGAATGGAATTTCGAAAGGAGAAATACGAAGGTGTGAATACCTTAAGCTTTATGCTATGTTCTGGTTAAAATCAGTTGTCATATTTTCTGCATGAACTTTATCCTTCTTATCAGTTCTCTCTTTCGCACACTTGAAGTTTATAGGAAGTTTAAAGATTTAAATAATTCCTCTGATAGGAAGTTTAAAGATTTAAATAATCTGCTCGATTCTTCTGACAATCTATCACAGTTGCAACACTTGAAATATAAATATTGTCATTATTCTAGCATAATAAAATGCTCACCTTTGATCATGATTCTGAGCACGTCTCTAGAAACTTGCTGCCAAATAGAAAGAAAAGTTATTCATTAACTCTCCTTCTCTCAACCACGTATTTGCTTCTCACCTCTCTCTTTTCCTTTAAGTCTATGGATAACATTTGGAATTTGATAATAATGCAAGTAGGCAGCGATATTTCCAAACTGCAATATTCACTTTCTAATATACTTGGCAACCTGTCCTTGTTATGGCATTTAGAATTGAAACATTGTATAGAATTTAGCAATCTCTCTGAAATCTTTGATCACCTTTCATAGCTGCAACTTTTCGACTTGCAAAGGTGTAGTAAATTTAATAACCTCCTTGATTTCATTGTTAACCTGTCGCAACAACTCACCTGAACATGGTAGGGTGTATAGATTTAAATAAACTCTCTGATTTTATTATCAAATCCCAGATGTTATCCGCAAGACTGTGGCTTCTCACGTTTTTGCAACCGTAACCATCTCAAACGTGGAGGAAGCTTGGTTTGGGTGTCTTCTCTGATGCCGTCAATGAGCAGATTATTTAATTCTCTTGGTCTGCACAATGTTTCAAGCCTTTGCCAATTACCTCCATTCAGTCGAAGCTGAGAGAAATTGATGTTATTGAATGTAGTGTTTAGATGAGCTCCTTCGCATAGTCTGGTAATCTAAATTTATATAATCTCCCTGATACCATTGGCAACCTATCACAGCTGCAGTGTTTAGACTTTGGATCGTGTATAAATTTAAATAGTCTCCCTGAAACCATTGGCAACCCGTCACAACTGCAACTCTTAGACTTGCATAGGGGTAGTAAATTAAATAATTTCTCTGATTTCATTTGTCAAACTGTCTTAGCCGTGTACCTGAGCATAATAGAAAGTTTAAAGGTTTAAAGGATCTCTCTGATTTTATTAATCAACCGGTCTTTGTTGCGGCTTAGTTTAGTGACAGCATCAATAATGTTATCATAAACAGAATGGTTAACAAATGGATATCTTTTCAAATTCTGACGTCACGTATATCATTGTCTGCATAATAATTTATTATTATCCACCTGTTTAAGATAATAGGATTCATAGGCAGTAGAATAGTATAGTACTATAGTCATAATATATATATATATAGGTAATAATCTGGTAGAAGGCATTTCAAACAATAACCTGTTCTTCATATATATATATAAATGAATAACAAAAAGGTTCTCATTTCTCACTTTAGTTATATTGGAGTGAATATTGTAATTATGTTGTGTATGTAGAATTGATGAAATTTTTTTTGTAACAAAGTGATTCCTAGATGAATAAATGAGAAGTTTGAATAGCAAGGAAGATAAATTAACTTAGTATTTTTAGGTGTCTTTTTGGTAGTTCTTGGAATCATGGTGCCTTTTGGCTTTAGGTGAATTATGTGGAGGTTGTGTGTTCGTAGAATTAGAGGTTGAATGTTATATGCATATAGCTATAGGGAATGGAGTCATTATTGTGATGAATGTGTAGTGAGATAGATATTAAAATATGTCTCTTTGTTTTCTTTGAATGAACTTGAATGATGTCTCAATAATAGAAGAGATAGGATATAAAGGAAGCCTTAAATACTAGTTTAATGTTATCACTTTTTGTAGATTAGAAGAAAGAGAAGGATTAAATAGTTTAGATGATTAATTGAGTAATATTAAGGAAGTTTTTGAATTATATCATCGTAAAGTTATTAACTTGTTTTATATAAAGGGATTAAGTAATCTTGACAATAGGAGAGTGATAGAATTAGGAATGGAGATTGTTGTATAATTTGTAAATTGGACCATATTTGTTTTAATTTTGTATACTTGTGATTTGTGTCTTATGGCTTAAAAACATTAGGTTTTATCTTCACTTCGCAATATTGTGCTATCCTTAAATGTTGGAAATGATTGATCTTTAAAATAATGTTCCTTTTAGATTGTTTCAAGTTACCTCTTATTGAATGCATAGTTATATTGTAATTGAATGTGTGGTTTTATGGATTGTTTTGATAGACCCTTTTAATGTGACTTTTCATGAGTTGATCTTGAGTTGGAGATTTTCTCTCATTTAATTTATGTTGCTATTCGTTGGGAACCCATATGTTTTCTTTTGTTCTTTACCCTAAGTGGTAGATTGGTTAATGTTATCTTTATCATGATTGATGGTTCTGCTTGAGTTGTTGACGAGTCAAATTGAAAAGTCCTTTGAGTTATGGGTATTCCGAGAGGTTTTCCTTGGATTTCCTATTTAGTTCGTATCAAAGTTGTTGATGTTGTTTGAATGGAGTTGTTGATCTTATTTTGGTATATTCACTCATTATATTTAAATTGAAAATAGTTCTTGTGGCCTTGCAATAATTGTTGTCATTTTCATGTTGCTGTCCTTCTGAAGGTGATTTACGTACCACTATAAGGGGGTTCTTGTGAGGAGAAAATTGACGTCTCCCGTGGAATACCTAGTTGGTGGCTTTTGGTTTTATTAAGTGATTTTTGTTGAATTAAAGGTTGATTTTCTTCTATGATTCCCCTTTTGAGGTGACACCATTGTTGAATTGTGGTTGGGTCTTGATGAATCTTCCTTTTTTATGGCCTTTCTGAGTTAATCTCATATTTGAGGAAATTTTATCCTTGTGTTGGAATTATTGGAGAAATACTCATGTTGCTTCATTTTACCCTTGTTTGTGGGTTTTCATTCTTTTGGCTTCCAGAGGCTTGAGATGATTGATAATTGATGTTCTCTCTCTTTATGTGCCCTTGATTTGGCAAATGTTGTGGTTTCATGATTTTAAAAGGGTTGTACGGGAATTGTTGAGACTTGGATATTGTATTTATAGCGAGATGGGTAATGCCTCACATGCTTCTCAGTTGAGATCTAATATTCTTATTTTGATGGTACAACCCTTGGTTTCTTGGTTTTGGTTTGATATTGTTGGGTCTCTAGGGAGAGTGGCTCCTCGTGGGGGATAGCGCCCCGCTTAAGGGGAAGGGCACAGGATAACCCACGAGTGAGTTAGTAATTAAGTGAAAACCTATTAATTAACTTAGGAGGGTTGGGTAGTAATATCATTACAAGATTAAAAAAAATGGATGCCTCGTCTTCATTAGTGCTTTCACAAACTAATGGAAGGCTGAGAAGGCCGTGGTTGGCAAGGTCGTAACCTCATCCTCATGAGAGGTTATCGGCTCCACATGAGCTACCCTATGGTGCCGGCGCCTCAAGTAGGAGGAAGGGCTAGGATATCCATAGATGGGGGCCGGCGCCTCAGTTTGGAGGAAGGGCCAGGATAACCCATGTAGGCTATGCGATGACACTCTCCCCTAGTTGCCCATGTGTTTTACTTTATTGTGTTCCTCTGGAAGTAGGTCGTGGGAGTTGGTTTAGATTGTTGATATATGGATTTATATTGAGTTGTGATTATTGCCTTGATGCATCTTTGGTGTACTTTGTGGTCTTGTATGATCTCAATGATATTTGATTTATGATCTTGTACTTTTATGGTACTGTGTTATGATGTTATTGCATTGTTTTATTGCAATTTGGAATTGTATTATGTTTACTCAGTTTGATTTGGAAGTGTCTAATGATCATCCTTTGGTTACTTTTTATTGGTTATCGTTTTGATTTATGTGATGGGTTCTATGAATTTAAGTTATTATGTTGACTCTTGTAATCCTTGAGCTTTTTCTTTTGTGTTGTTGAGTCTTGTGGTTCCCTGTTTGGATGTTCTTGGTTGTGGTCTCTTTCTTGTTAGCTCCTTAGCACGGGGGGTGGGTCTTCAGACTCACATGGTCGGGTGGAACGTGCTAAGCACCCCATTGGGTCCCCAGTCGTGGATTGAGAGGTGCGGATTGGTGCAGTTGCAGCGACTCCGGAGTTGTATCTGTCTTGGAGCCAGTTATGATTCTATGTATTCCTCTGTTCAGATGTATCATGTTATCTTGTGTATGGTTTTCGTTCATGATTGGAAACACTGTTGTATCATTATATCTCCAGAACATTGTACTGTAATGTAATGTTAAACTTGGTGTGTATATTGGCCATGGCAGTTGTTAATCAATGTGATAAGTTAGTTATGCATATGTTGTATTTATGTACATAGATGGTTCTTATCAATAATTATCATGTATGTGTTATACTTGTTAATGTTTACTTTATTATATTTGTTAATGTTTATATCTTTGGTTTTGTTCTTTATTATCATTGTCTTGTAATGACTCCTCGTGTACCCCAAGGGATGTATGTGTTAGTGAATCTACTTAAATGAAAATTCATGTTATGACTTAATGTGTATTACATGTATATTATGTTAACTAAAAAATAAAAATAAAAAAATAAAAAAATTGTGCTATAATTATTGTGTTGTTGTCCTTTGGGGTTCACATGACGGGGCGTTACAAAATGTGTCTCACACAACCAAAGATAATCATATAATAATCAATATGTCTAATGTCGTACACAACCTGGGACAATCATATAGCACCTGAGTTATCAATGGTAAATTTGTTTTATAACAAGGGCACACTTAGGTACATCCTCAACCCTTTTGGTTTACAATGATAGATGGCAGTAAGAGAGACAAGGGAATGTTAAACAGGTAGTGGCATGATATATGAATCACTAGTAGATCCATATAGACGGGGATATTTAGAAAGACATTCTCCAAATGAAAATGAGGTCCATATAATAGCTCTCCTCACCCTCAGATAGATAAGGGGCCCATAGTAGCTCCACTTACCTTAGGAAGTGAGGGCCACATCATAGCTTTCCTCACCCAAATAGGCTAGGTCATAATGAAGGTCTCGTCTTTCCCACTCAAGCCCTAATTACACTAGCGGACCTTTCTCCCTTAGGAGTGGTTGACACTAGGGAAATACACCACATATCTGAACATAATTAGGCTAGACATTCATCTCTATAACTAAATTTACATTTTACATAAATTTGCACAAAGGTTACATATAGGTATTTCCTTTTAGATGTTAAACACACCCTTACTCCAAATCAGATATCTTGTATCGTATTCTTAAGGCACAACACATTTACTAGTTTCTTTTCACATGTCACATCACATAAGGTTTTTTTTTAAGAAGCACACCATATTATATCACAAAAGAAAGATACTCACACCCTCCAAACATCCTCAAAATAAGTTGTTTTACAACATATTCATATCCATTCGAACTCAATTATATGTGTTATCATGTACTAAATCATACCTGAATATATTTAACAATCAACATCTCTTTAGTTTATTAACATGTATAAAACCTCTCACCTCCAACTTCCAAACCTCCTTTGGCTTGCTTAAGTTCTTACTCTCTTTTTGGTAGGGAGTTTCCAAACAAAATATACATAATTTTCTATGGTTAATCCTTAGTTGGTTTCCATATTCTAGTAAAATTAGGTCACCTATGCTCACAACTTTTATGGCTATGAGATACACCAATTCTAAATGTTTAGAATTTAATGAAGGAAGGTCCCTTCTTGCAATAATATACATCTATGTATTCATTTGAACACATTTAAAGATAATAAGATAAAATAAAATACAATGCACTGATACCATAAATATCAATTTAAGTTATCAATTACTATCTGATATAACTTATTAATCCTTAGATAAAAAATGCCATCCCATTTTTTGACCTAATTTCATCAAAATCTCATGGGACATAACACTCCACACATATAAGTATAATGTGTTAAGGAAATTTAATTATGTACTAATTTTTCCTAAAGGTAATGCATAAAGTGTAAACTTCCCAAGGTTTATGTAGCATCAAGAATAATCTTTCATGACCTTATTTGAAATCAACATGCTTATTTTATTTCCCCCTATCTATTTAGTGGTATTCTTAGTTGTTTTAGCATAATTTGAAACATAATTCATTAATTTTTCAACTAAATAACACCCACTTACTAGAAGTCAACAATTGTACTCTTAATAAGTATAATTTTACATACACTCACTATTAAGTTACATCTTCTAGAAAATGTACAAGGGAATTAAATGTTCATAGACAAGGTATTAATCCCAACCACATTCCACTTACTCAATATCTTTACCCAAGAATTTTCCACATTCAAATTCCAATGAAAACAAATAAATTTACATACAATGCTAGTTGAATTTTTTTTTTTTTTTTTAACAACTATTCATTTAATTTCTTAGATTTAAATTTTAACTTTCACAAATTTCACAATTTTCTACTTTATTCTTACTCAAGGAAATGTAGTGGTCAGAAAGTTCCTATAATTATTCCACATACTTAAGAAAATTTGCATACTTATGTGTAAAGATTTCAAGTAATCATATAGACTCCTATTGTACTTTTGGTCATGGTGGGATAACATTTTGCTATTCTATATTGAATTACTTTAAGGATGACAACACAACCAATTAGTTGAACTCATTGTTCGATCTGTCTTCTCTTTTACCATGGAGTGAGATAGTTTAGCACATTTTCAGGTAAATTCATTAGTACATATGCTAAATCGTGACCTTTAAGTTAAAGAGAACAAGGCAAATTCAAATAATTTAAGTGTTCGAGGTCCAAATAGGTTATTGACAGAATCAATACCAAAGTTATAATTATACATCCCGAGGAAGGGGTATATTTTTTAACAGTTGGTGCTCTTATTCCTTGCTAAAATCCATTAAGGATAAGGGAGGGTATCTTGATTGCATATAGAATAAAGTGAATGACCCTAGTGATTTTCACTTAGTAATTTCATATGTTAAAAGAGGTCTATCCAAGACACTTATCAATCCACAATAACGTCTCCTTGAGTTTCCAAGATTATAGGGAGGTAAAGAAAGAAAACTTTGTCAACATCATTCGACACTTTATCTATTGTTTATTTTAGTCAATCATGCTCCTACAAAATCACTTGCACTCTTAAATTTAACATCTACTATTTCAAGGCTGAAGGTTAAGGGATGAAGGAGTGAAATAGACATACTACCATTATCCTTACTTAATTTTCTCCAACTCATTGTGTTTTGTTTGAATTTGTATTCACAAATTTAGGTAATTACTAATTGTTTGGTTATCACAAATAAATACTAAACCAAGCATCTACTATGGTCATTCCTAGCTCTTTTGTGTATCCTTAAGGATTCTACAGATAATGTAGGGAATAGTTTTATCTTAAAATATCACATGGATTTACAGATGTTAAATATATTTATTATTAATATTTTAAACATACCAACATAATCTATTTACAATAACTTTCACACACAATGACTAAATTTCAAATGATCCCCAAAGTTCCCAGTGTTAGAACCTAGGCGCTCTAATACCTAATGTCTTGCCCTAATATTTTTTTTTAATTTTAAGTTTTTTTTAATGATATTTAATGGAAACATTTGATAGTATACACATTCCTTAATTAGGCATATCAAGAGTATCTAAGAAATATTCCACCTAACTCCAACAATACCATTGTTGTATTTATAAGGACAATAATTTTTGGTCAATCTTGAATTAGTAAATTCATGAGGTGAATATCAAGCATAGTTAAGAATTTTACTCACTCACTTAGTAACCCAATAATAGCATTATTATTCAATGGTAATTTACTCTTCAATGGGACATTTTAATTAGCAACCAAACATCAATTTAATTTAATTTAATAGTATACCATTAATAATGTTGTTTTCATCGTTAAATACATATACATTGATATTGAACTGTCTAGGTATTTTAAAATCATATCTTATATGGAAGGCGTCATTAATGTATGATCAAGACTTGCGTTAATGATTGACTCCTATTAACTCTTCTAATACTTAATTAGTTAATTTGAAACTTAATATAGATTCTATTAATGTTTAAATTTGAACCATCATATTAAATTAGTATTTAAATTGTCTTCACTTTTATCTCCCTTTGGGGGAAAAATTAATATAATAATGTTAATGCTTTATGTTTATTATGGATAATATTAATGTCATTCATTCATGTTATTGTTAATGGTATTACTCTTGACATGATCATCACTCATATTAAGTATTAACATTGGTGTCATCTAATTATCAAATCTCATTATTTAGACAACTAATATTTTCACCATTCTTAGTCTTATGTTCGACAATACCACCTCATCCTTGTTTATCCTTTAGTATTCGAGTACACTACACATTTCATTAAAGTTCTTAATATCCTAAAACCTAAATATGTCCATTGTAAGAATCTTAGTCATATTAGTTTTCTTTCCATTTTAATAGATATAGTCTAAAGTCCAATGTTTATCATTAGGAATCTGATCGTAATTTTCATTTTAGTAAAAGTACTTCGAAACCCATAATTAATATTAGGAACTATTAGTAAATAAATATATTTATAATAATTAACAATAAGCCTTTGAAATTTAAGTGATTAATTTTTTTGTTTACACATGTTTAAGTTTTGTTTACACAAAATACATTTATGATAACTAAAAAATAGTTTTTAAGAAAATAAATACATTTCTAATAATTAACTGTAAGCTTTTAAAATAAAATATTTAATTTTTATTTATTAAGTATGTATATGCATTTACAATAATTATCAATAAGCTTTTAAGTACCAACATGTCTTCTTACCAAAAGAATAAAAATAAATAAATTTCACATTATTCTCTAATTTACTAATATTGATATATCACTTAATAATAATTCTAATTCTTGTTATTATTACTTATCATCATTTTGAAAATGAATAAATCTACTCTCATTATTAACACAATTTCTAATATCTACTAATGTTAAAGCTATTCCACATATTAATGTAAATATTATTAATCCCAACTTTCAATTATAGTATCTTTATTCGTTGATTTTTTTTTTTTTTGGGAGGGGAATTTCAGTGCTACTCTTGGTAATATGATGATTTCTCCTTCATTTTAATAAGTATAATATGATATGTAGAATGTTCATAAAATTTTATTATTAAGAAGAAATATTGTTATTCACACCTATAGTGAGATACTAAGGAAGACCCTAATAATAACTTGAGGAGATAAGAGGTGATTAACCATATTCACACTATTTTTATAAGGATAGTATCAAATAAGAGAAAATTGTATATGCTCTCAGAGTCTAATGATAATACATTCATTATTAAATGTGTTTCCAGAAGATATGTCACCCTTAATTATATTCCTTTAAGTTATTGGCTAGAAAAAAAACACTCACCTTGCATACTCATTTTGAACTCATTTTTTCTTACCGAACATGATAAAAGAAATGAAGGGGAGAAAAGTAGCATGGAGGTCTAACCATTTATTAAGTAATAAGATAGATTTAAATTAATATGTTTGTAACCACACATTCACCAATTTCCAAAGTGTAGCTAGGTGGTAGTAGTGCTTCAGCTACAGGTGTACCAAAAGAGACCAACTCAAAATGCCATAAATCAACAAATTGCTCTTGGTAAAAAAATTAAACGCCTATATTAGTTGATGCCTCTCATTTCAAATAGATAATATGGGGAGGAATTTATTTATTTATAAATCTGAACTAGGCGTGGAGATGTTTACCCTAAGAAGGAAAGGAAATAATAAACCCTAAAATCTCTTTTGTTGTTTTATTTTACCTTAACGAACTTTCTATGACTCCAAATCTAGTGATAGGAATAGAGGGAAAAATAAATGGTGGCTAACTCCATGATTTGGCTATCGGTTTATGAGTAATGCACCAATGATAGTGGTAGCACAAAAAGTGGCAGGCTTGGGATAACAATGCATAACAAAATGGGGCAAGTCTTTTGGGACAACAACACGAGAATTTTTTAAAGTGTGCAGGGAAAATATATAGGATATGTGTGGTGCAAAAAGTGGAAAAATCCAGTGAAGGTCGGTAAGGCATTGGACGTAGTGTGCCAAAACCTCGAATTCTCCCTAGCTTTGCATATACTAGTAGACCAAAATTTCCATAATACAGCCTTTGGTCTACTCCATTTTGAGTGTAAATAGATAAGTGTTTATTTCATGTGTTTTATCTAGTGTTTGCTTGAAATAAAGTGACGGGTTATATGTTAAGTGGAGAACACGAATTAGCAAGTAGAGACCCCTTTCCTAACTATATTTTTTTAGCAGCATTGTGTGACATTTATTTTACAATACATTTTTATTTAATTTAATCTTACTTCATTTTTTATTATATTTATTTATTTACCTTTGGGTGTGTATTTGTGCCTGTGTAGGGGAATATTGAAGGGTGGATTCATAACATAAGGGAAATATAGTAGCATAGATACAACACTGTAATTGAAGAATATGTTAATTAAACACTATTCTACAATATTTGTCCCATTTATTATTTTTAAAAAAATGAAGCATCTTCTATAGCATATACCCCATTTGATATCTAGAATTCTAACTTTCTTCTATACCTTTACTCCATCTATTATCTAATAATATGTTTACAGGAGTACAAGAATTACATAAACAAGCTTTCTATTCACTTCATAAGACCTTCATACTCAAAATAGTATGGGTTGGACAACTTTGAGGGTTTACATCACAATACCTTCATTTTCTACTCTTCATAAGAGCATCAAGAGTGTAAGTTCCAAGAAAGAAATATACTCTTCATGTCTCATGCACAACAAGAACCTATTTACTCATAAACAAAAAAATTATTAATAAGCTTTCTTGTAATAGAACCTTTTAAAAGCTACAGGCCTACATACATCAAATCCCATCTATGTCAATGGATGTCTGAAGCCAAGGAGAAACCAATGGGTTAAACAACTCTTTCCTCCCAGCCATAATGGGTTTTCAAGCCCTAAGGCTCTCACCAAACCCCTGAGCCAAGATAATCCACAAGGACCCTAGAAAATATTTCATATGTCTTAGGAAAATAGAATACCAAAAGAAAACACAATGCCCATTTATGTACACAACCAAGGAGTGACATTGTTATGGAGGTTAATCAAACAAAGAACTATGACACCAATTATTAGGGCTGATACCAACAGATAGTAGAAGATGCTATTGTTCAAATCAAACCCACAACATGCATAGATTAAAAACCAAGGATTCATCAAACCAACAAACCATTAATGTATGAATTTTACCCACATAAATCATATATTAGCGCATGGAAATTACCTCTTGGGCTTGCATAAATGGTCATTGGAGTACTTCCATCACTCTCTCTTCCTTAGAACTCGACTCCCTAGTCCCTTGCCCTGAAAATACCCCATCCATAAAATAGCAGCAGAATCCCCCCCAAAACATGTCACCAGTAAAAGAGGCCACGATTCACAATTAATTTTCTCCCATATTTAGACCCTTAACATTTTTTTTAATTTATTTGGTTCACCTTAGAAGTGATAATTGAGTCAAAATTTAGCACAAAAAGACACATCACCCGCACCTTAAGGACTGGGATGCGTAAGGCCTTGTGGGTTATCTCATTTTTATCCAATTGGTTTTTTTCCTCTCCTTGTATTACCCGTATTCTCATTATGCTTATCAGTTTTCCATGATAATAAATAGTTAAAATAACATCTTTACATGTACATTAACAATTTTCACTAATTAAGCTTACATATCTCAAGAATATTTTAGCTTGTGCCCTTAAATGATTATGGTTTGAGCTTGGGGAGTTTGAATGCACAAGGCTTGAAATTCAATGTTAGTAAATCCAAGACTCTAGTTCTTGAAATAACATCAATGTAAGTACATAGAAGACGATTTATTACTCCTTTTTTCTTCTTCATATGGATATATATAACAACTTGATGAGTTCAAGAAAATTCTCCAAGGTGATATGACAAATACTAATACAAGATGACCTTTTTAGTGGGAATGAAAAAGTGGCATCCTAATTATCCATGCTACAAAATAATCAACAAGTGTTAAATTTTTTTTCTTTCAAACAAATGAGCTTATGAAAATATAATTATAAATTAGTACAATCACCAATCTGTGCGCATTAAATAAAAACCTTGAAATAAGGGTATCATGTTTATAACCAAACCATCCATCCTCCCATTATCATTATACATAAAAGTGTTGTGATCATAGCTAATGAATGCTAAGTTCTTCACTATGTCATTAAGAGATTCCTCCTTTACTATATTATTGTAGAAATAAAAGGGTTAGAAGTAATGATGATTAAGTAACCATTTCTATGATCTAAATCATACTTAAGATGTTTAAATTTACCTAAGGACTCACATTATTACATCCATATGACTCTTTTCAACACATGTCACATCTTACACTTAATACAACTCACATCCCAATATTTCCATCAAGGTCTAATTATCTACTTCACTATTTTAACAAGGTTAACCAATAATAGCGAAAGTCACTAAGGAACAATATATAGTAGTTCTAGTACTTATAAGGTTGGGGCCTTACAACTTCTCCTCCTTGCATTCTTCTTCTCTTCTTTTCATTTCTCTCCATAAACTCATAGCTACCATGTGCATTGAGAAATCAGGGGTTTATGCATTCCTACTAGCATTTTCCCTGGCATTGATGCTAGCTCTCCATATAGTACTAATTAGAAGGATTCAAGTCATCTTGTCGATTCAGGTTTCAAGGGTACTAATTTTTCTTGTTTTTTTTGTTGCTACAGAATCTCTTACTACAAGATCTCTTGTTGTAATAAATCCTAACTTTCCTCATACCCTTGATTATCCACTTGTTATGTAATGTGAGCAATATCTACCAATTTTATGTTTGCTTTCATCTTAAATACATCCTCTTCCTCGGTATTCACCTACTCAATTAGAGCTTCTATGTCCCCTGTGAAATTTCTCTAAACTTAGGGCTTTCCTATGGAGGCATACCAAAGGTTGGCCTGACAGGTCTTGATTTTCTAGGAGGGCTCTCATGTTTTTCTTTGGCTGCAGGATGGACAGTGTCAACCTTCCACTTCCTAGAGATTGGTACTTCTTTTTCGGTCGGCTGCTTTTTGGATTTTCCTTTTGTTATTTCTTCCTCCCTTTTCTATACCCTAGTTTTTATTAGGATGCCAAGTGGAACATCATCAATAGAATCTGGGGGAGATCTTTCTTTTTCTGAGTGCTCTATCCAAGAAGAGCTAATTTCTATGGTTTATTTTGCTACAAGAGGGTTTGCACTAGGGCCTGTGCCAGAAGTTGAAGAACCAAGAGTGGATTTAGCCATGCTCAGTCTCCTACTAGACCTACAGGGTTGAGGTAAAACCCTAGGTTGTAAGTGCTCAGGTCTAATTTGATCAATTTTTATGAATTCATCCCAGGTCATTCTAGATACATCATGCAAAGACTTCTCAACTAGAAATTTAATCAAACAATGGTGGGAAATGAAATTGTCCCTACCTTTTTGAGTCTCGGCCACCATGATTGAAAGAAGGTTGCATATCATTTTCAACACAGTCATCCTCCTCCCGTGCCTCAGGTGATTCAAAAGCTTAAAGTGCATGGAATGTAGATTTGACTAGCATTCCTCACAGGTGATATATTTTAATAAATAAGAAACTATTTGATTCCATGGCTTGGGAAAAGACATTCTCTTCACCCCTTATTTATCTATGCTCAATAGAGGGTTGCTTGGTTATGTAAATTCAGCCCTAGCTAACTTGGCATCTCTCAAAATAGGGTAATCTTCACCATCGACAGGTAAACCTGTAACTTTTACAATTCTTGCTTCGATAGCCAATACTTCCAACCCTTTTATCGTGGCTTCCCTTTAGACAATGTATGGGTGAATTCTAGTGCAATTCCTTCATCAAAACCACCTAGCTTCATGAGATAATCTAACTAGCCACAATTTCTAAATTTAGCTAGGTAGGGTGCATCCTGCAGCAATACATTATGCACTGTGGGTTCATTTCGAATTAACCCACCTCCCATTGTTTACAATTAAACAATCACACTATGGTTTCCTCCCTATAATTATCATCTGAAAGCCAAATTCACCTTCCTGCAACACTTGCTAAATTTCCAATGCCAATGTTGACTGAATTTTCCCATTTTAGCTTTTGTTTGCAACTTGAGATTGTGACAGGGTCAATAATGGCCAGGAAGGAATAATAAAGGAAAGCTATGATGGAGAGAAATGGTGGTGGTAGTTGGTGTCACTTCACACTTAAATTTCAAATAGGCTTAATTCAAATTTTGCTGATGTAGACCAGCACAGACTGACACGTGGGATAAATATTCACATCTTTTTCCGCCGCCCAACCTAAATTTTAGCATGTGTCCTCACAAGTGAAATGATGATTTGACAGGGGTAGGGAATAATGGAATGCTATGGTGAGCATCCATATTAACGTACAATGGTTAAATGAATGCACTAAGAGAAAAGTAAGATATAGAAATTAATGCACACATACTTGAATGCATGGAAGATTCAATGCAAAGATCATGGATAAAGTACCATTCACTTTTTTAGGAAATAAGTTGACAAATTAATGAAAATTAGGTGGAATGAGGTGGAGTGGAATGAAGTGATTTGATGGAAGAGAAAGAAAGGTGGAAATGGATGGGCAGATGGGCAAAGAAATAGACTCCCATGATAGTGGAATTCTATATTATGACAAGTACTACCTTAATTAGCCAAAAGGAGGGACATTAGGTCCACTTCCTTTGGTTGCAGGAAGCACAGGTGCAACATGCTGAGTGAATTATTGTAGGAACTCCTCCTTGGAAATTGGATTGTGATACAATCTGAGGCGATGACCATTGACAAGCAACTTGAATTTTACTGGGTCAATAGTAGTGAGCTAAACAACACCATTAGGGAATACTTCAACAATATCATATGGTCCTAGGCACCTTGTATGCAATTTTCTAGCATTGTCTTGATATCTAGAATCATAAAGCAATGCCTAGTCTCCTGGTTGGAATTTCTTGTCCTTGATAAGTTTATCTTGCCACATGATTCTTTGATTCTGCACTACCTCAGTGTGATGCAAGGCTTCTCTCCTCATCTCATCCAAAACATTTAGCTACATGATTCTTTTTCTTTGTCCCTTAGAGATATCCATCCCAAAATATATTGTAGTCCAATGAGTCTTATGCTCAAATGTAATGGGAATCATGGATGTCTTTCCATATAGAAACTCAAATGGAGTGAAGCCTGTAGTTGTTTTCCTAGTAGTTATGTAGGTCCAAACAAATTTTGGTAATCCGTTTGTCCAGTCCTTTCTATGGATAGCTACGGTTTTGGTTAGAATAGCTTCAATTTCTCTATTGATCACCCCAACTTGACCATTGGCCTAGGGGTGATAAGGAGTAGACTTCCCATTTCTTATGTTGTACTCATTAACTAGTGTTGCAACAAGAGTTGATCTGTGAATTGAGTCCCTTGATTAGTCACTATCTCTCTTGCAACTCCGTACCTTATGAAAATCTCCTTATAAAGAAATTTTGTAACCTTATTATCTCTTACATGCTTGATGGCCTTAGCTTCTACCCATTTAGTTACATAATTAGTGCATAGCAGGATATAAGACTTACCTTTTGATGGAGGGTCAATGGGTCCTACAAAATCCAATCTCAATTTGTCAAAGGGAGTGATTACTACCTGAGGGAAAAGTTGCATCTCGTCAGATCTAGTTGGTCTTCCCATTCTTTGACATATATCACATTTTTTGGTATACCTTATTGCATGCTTGTGGAGTGTTGGCCAGTAATATCCTGTATTCAAAATCTTCATTTTTGTCCTCTTGGCTACAAAATTTCCTCCACATGGTTTGTTGTGGCATGCATGCAAAATATCATATGTCTCATCTTCTCTCACACATCTCCTCATGACATGGTTTGGTCCAGTATAAAACAAACATCCAACAATCCATGAGAAAGGTGATTGATAAACTCCTTACTATGAATCACTTAACAAGTGTTAGATTCACCAGGATACAAATTTAATTTAAGATCGAAACTGACGTTGCCTGCGAATTGCACAAATAAACACATAAAATGCAAGAAAGTAAAGAAGTTGACAATATAATACACCAAGAAAAGAGAGAAAATATTTGATAATGAATTTCACCAGACTTTGGCTACATCTTCAGATCTGAAAATATGCATGATCGTTGCCATTATTATGATGCAACTAATTTTACATCACCATGGTCTTTCACTGAGTTACAATTTGTTTCAAGGAAGATTGTTGCAGTTCAGGCTCTTCCTGCTTCCACACTGCAATGACAGGATCTATCTGGAAACATGTTCGTCCCTAACTCCCTTCCTCATCTTTACAATGCTTTCAAGCAATAAAATTGCAACTCACTCTCTCTCAATAAGAGTACATGAATACAATACATGAGGCATCAAGCCTTTACAATCAACTTTTAAAGTCATACAAAATCTCTCGAAGAAAACAATTAGTTTTTATCTCTTCCTATTCTTCTAAGAGACTACTCATAATTCTCTCAAAAGACTCACTAAATTTTTATCTCTCCATACAAAAGACCACTTAGCTCACAAAAATCTCAAAACCTTTGAATGCCAAACTCACACTCCTACCCTACTTTTATACATAATTTTGCCTAAAAGGCCAAAAACCACCATATTAAATAAAATAACAAATTACCAACAAATACCCTTCGTTTACAAAAAATAATAACAACCCTTTTAAAACCCATTTTTAATTTGTTTATAATGCCCTTGTCATTTCTCCATGTATGGGCTATATTGTTTTGGGTATTTGTTTTTATTCATTTATTTAATAGCCATTAAAGGTTATAAATTTGGGATTATTCATTTATTAAAGGGGTTAATCTTTGTTTTTTTAAAAAAAATTTATAAGATTTTGTTTTAATCCCACCAAACCCACTAATCCCACAAAATCCAATCCCACCAAATCCTCTTGGGATCCCAGAAAATCCGATCCCACCAAATGGATTTTTGTGAGATAAAATAAGCCTCCACACTTTATTTTTAAAAATAAAGCATGGTACATGAATTTTTATGAGATTTTTTCCACATCACCTGCAATTCCACGTCACCATATAGTTAATTGCCATATCAAGAGTATCTAAGATATATTCCACCTAAATCCACCAATACTATTGTCATATTTATAAGGACAATAATTTACGGTCAATCTTGAATCAGTGAATTCATGAGGTGAATATCAAGCATAGTTAACAATTTTACTCACTCACTTAGTAACCCAATAATAGCATTATTATTCAATGGTAATTTTCTCTTCAATGGGACATTGTAATTAGTAACCAAACTTCAATTAAATTTTAATTGATAGTATATCATTAATAATCTTGTTTTCATCATTAAATACATACACATTGATATTCAACTGTCTAGGTATTTTAAAATTATATCTTATATAGAAAGCATCATTAAAGAGTGATCAAGACTTGCGTTAATGATTGACTCTTGTTAACCCTTCTAATACTTAATTAGTTAATTTCAAACTTAGTATAGATGCTATTAATGTTTAAATTTGAACCATCAGATTAAAGTTAGTATTTAAATTGTCTACACATTTATCTCCCTTTGGGGGAAAAAATAATATAATAATGCTAACACTTTATGTTTATTATGGATAATCTTAATGCTGTTCATTCATGTTATTGTTAATGGTGTTACTCTTTATATGATCATCACTCATATTAAGTATTAACATTGGTGTCATCTAATTATCAAATCTCATTATTTAGACAATATTTTCACCATTCTTAGTCTTATCTTCGACAATGCCACCTCATCCTTGTTTAACCTTTAGCCTTCGAGTACACTACACATTTCATTAAAGTTCTTAATATCCTAAAACCAAAATATGTCCATTGTAAGAATCTTAGTCAAGTTAGTTTTCTTTCCATTTTAATAGATATAGTCTAAAATCCTATGATTATCATTAGGAATCTGATCGTAATTTTCATTTTAATAAATGTACTCCGAAACCCATAATTAATATTATGAACTATTAGTAAATTAATATATTTATAATAATTAACAATAAGCCTTTGAAATTTAAGTGATTAATTTTTTTTTGTTTACAGATTTTAATACACAAAATATATGATAAATAAAAAATAGATTTTAAGAAAATAAATACATTTATAATAATTAACAACAAGCTTTTAAAATCAAATATTTTATTTTTATTTATTAATTATGTATATGCATTTACAATAATTATCAATAAGCTTTTAAGTATCAACATGTCTTCTTACCAAAAAAATAAAAATAAATAAATTTCACATTATTCTCTAATTTACTAATATTGATATATCCCTTAATAATAATTCTAATTCTTTTTATAATTTCTTATCACCATATCAAAAATGAATAAATCTACTCTCATTATTAACAGAATTTCTAAAGTTTACTAATGTTAAAGCTATTCCTCATATTAATGTGAATATTATTCCTAGCTTTCAATTATAGTATCTTTATTCGTTGATATTTTTTTTTTGGGAGGGGAATATCGATCCTACTCTTGGTAATATGATGATTTCTCCTTTGTTTTACCAAGTCTATTATGATATGCAGAATGTTCATAAAATTTTATTATTAAGAAAAAATATTGGTAGTCACACCTATAGTGAGATACTAAGGAAGACCCTAATAATAATTTGATGATATAAGAGGTGATTAACCATATTTGTACTATTTTTATAAGGATGGTATCAAATAAGAGAAAATTCTATATGCTCTAAGAGTCCAATGATAATACATTTATTATTAAATGTGTTTCTTGAAGATACGTCACCCTTAATTATATGTCTTTACGTTATTGGCTAGAAAAAACAACTCACCTTGCATACTCATTTGGAACTCATTTTTTTTTACCAAACATGATAAAAGCAATGAAGGGAAGGAAAGTAGTGTGGAGGTCTAACCATTTATTAATGCATAAGATAGATTTAAATTAATACATGCAACCAGATTTTCATTGATTTCCAAAGTGCAGCTCGGTGGCAATAGTGCTTTAGCTACAGATGTACCAAAAGAGGCCAACTCAAAATGCCATAAATCAACAAATTGCTCTGGTTTAAAAATTAAACACCTATGTTAGCTAATGCTTATCATTTCAAATAAATAATATGGGGAGGAATTTATTTATTTATAAATCTGAACTAGCCGTGGAGATGTTTACCCTAACAAGGAAAGGAAATAATAAACCCTAAAATCTCTTTTGTTGTTTTATTTTACCTTAGTGAAATGTCTATGACTCCAAATACAGTGATAAGAATAGAGGGAAAACAAAATGGCAGCTAAAGTTCTCCAAGATTTGGCTATAGGTTTACGAGTATTGAACCAATGATAGTGGTGGCACAAAAAGAGGCGGGATTGTGATAGCAATGCATAACAGAATGAGGCAAGTCTTCTGGGACAACAAAATGAGAATTTTCTAAATTGTGCTGGGAAAATATATAGGATATTTGTGACGAAGAAAGTGGAAAAATCCAGTGAAGGTCAGCGAGGCATTGGACATAGTGCGTTGAAACCTAGAATTCTCCCTAGCTTTGCATATACTAGTCAACCAAAAATTCCATAATACAGGCTTTGGTCTACTCCATTTTGAGTGTAAAAAGATAAGTTTTTATTTCATGTGTTTTATCTAGTGTTTTCTTGAAACAAAGTGATGGGTTATATATTAAGTGGAGAATGCAAACCCAATAAGATGAGTAGGTTCAAAATAAATTAGCAAGTATAGATCCCTTTCCAAACTGTATTTTTTCGGTAGCATTGTGTGACATTTATTTTATAATACATTTTCATTTTATTTAGTCTTACTTCATTTATTATTATTATTTATTTACATTTGTGTGTGTATGTGTGCCTGTGTAGGGGAATATTGAAGGGTGGATTCATAACAGAAGGGAAATATAGTAGCACAGATACACCATTGTAATTGAATAATATGTTAATTAAACACTATTCTACAGTATATGCCCCATATATTATTTAAAAAAAAATGAAGCATCTTTCTACAACATTAACCCCATTTGATATCCATAATTCTAACTTTCTTCTATAGATTTACTCCATCTATTATCTAATAATATGTTTACAGGGGTACAAGAATTACATTAACAAGATTTCTATTCATTTCATATGACCTTCATACCGAAAATAGTATGGGTTGGACAACTCTGAGGGTTTACATCACCGTACCTTCATTTTCTACTCTTCATACAAGCATCAAGAGCATAAGTTTCAAGAAAATAATCTACTCTCCATGTCACATGCACTAGAAGAACCTATTTACTCATTAACACAAATTTTATTAATAAGCTTTCTAGTAATAAAACCTTTTAAAAGCTACACGCCTACATACATCAAATCCCATTTGTCTCAATGGATGTCTGAAGCCAAGGAAAAACCAATGGGTTAAACAACTCTTTCCTCCCAACCATAATGGGTCCTCAAGCCCTAAGGCTCTCACCATACCCTAGAACCAAGATAACCAATAAGGACCCTAGAAAATATTTCATATGTCTAAGGAAAGCACAATACCCAAAGAAAACACAATGCCAATTTATGTACACAACCAAGGAGTGATTTTGTTATGGTTGTTAATCGAACAGAGAGCTATGACACCAGTCAACACGGTTGATACCAATAGATAATAGAAGATGTTAGTTTTCAAATCAGAACCACAACATGTATAGATTACAAACCAAGGATTCATCCAACCAATGAACCATTAATGTATGAGTTTTACCCACACAAATCATATATTAGCGCATGGAAATTACCTCTTGGGATTGCATAAAATGGTCATTGGAGTACTTCCATCACTCTCTCTTCCTTAGCACTCGATTCCCTACTCCCATGCCCCCAAAATACCCTAGCCATAAAATAACATTAAAATTCCCACCAAAACATGTCACTAGTAAAAGAGGCCACAATTCACAATTGATTTTCTCCCATATTGAGACCCTTAACATTTTTATTAATTTATTTGGTTCACCTTAGAAGTGATAGTTGACTCAAAATTTAGCAAAAAAAGACACATCACGCTCAACTCAAGGACTGGGATGCGTAAGGTCTTGTGGGTTATCTCATTTTTATCCCATTGGTTTTTTTCCTCTCCTTGTATCACATGTATTCTCATTACGCTTATCAGTTTTCCATGATATAAAATAGCTAAAATAACATCTTTACATGTACATTAACAATTGTCACTAATTAAACTTACATACCTTAGGAATATTTTGGCTTGAACCCTTAGACTATCATGGTTTGAGCTTGGGGAGTTAGAATGCACAAGGCTCAATATCCAATGTTAGTAAATCCAAGAATCTAGTTCTTGAACTGACATCAATGTAAGTACATAGAAGACGGTTTATTACTCCTTTTTTCTTCTTAATATGGATATATAAAAAACCTTGATGGTTTCAAGAAAATTCTTCATGGTGATATGACAAATACTAACACAAGTTGACCATTTTACTGTGAATGACACAATGTATACCTAATTATCCATGCTGCAAAAATAATGAACAAGTGTTAAAATTCTTTTCTTTCAAACAAATGAATTTATGAAAACATAATTATAAATGAGTACAATCACAAATATATGTGCATTAAATAAGGGTATCATGTTTATAACCAAAAACCATTCATCCGCCCATTATCATTATACATAAAAGTGTTATGATCATAGCTAATGAATGTAAGTTCTTCACTATGTCATTAAGAGATTCCTCCTTTACTATATTATCATAGAAATAAAAGGGTTAGAAGTAATGATGATTAAGTAACCATTTCTATGATCTGAATCATACTTAAGATGTTTAAATTTACCTAATGACTCACATTATATCCATATGACTCTTTGCAACACATGTCACATCTTACACTTAATACAAGTCACATACTAATATTTTCATCAAGGTCTAATTATCTACTTCACTATTTTAACAAGGTTAACCAATAATAGAGGAACTCACTAAGGAACAATATATAGTAGTTCTAGTACTCATAAGGTTCGGACCTTACATTTCCCCTCCCCTTAGTCTAAAATTCATCTTGATAGTTACTAAGGTTTGGGAATCATAACCCCCACGAAGGAATACACATAAATATGTCGATGCATTAATTTTTAATTTAGTAAGGCAATTAGAATCATATCAAATAGAAATAAAGACAAAACAATCTATTGTAAGATAGAGAATCTTGTGAAGCATCATAATCACCACATAACTGAAACAAGGATCCCATAGAAAATGCATAGATCCATCAAAGATCAATACAAAGGTGCTAAAACCAACCACATAGCTTCTAGATTAACATCCATATTCATTTAAGCTTTTAACATACATATATGGAACAAAACCCCTTCAAAACCATTCTTCCTTACAATTCATTTCTTTACATCAAAAACCCATAAAGTTGTAGTTTATGTAAGTGTTTCTTAGAAGGCATGCTACATAAAAATGAATTACACTCTTGTCTCATTGTACCTCAAATATAATTTACCTTATTTTACTTATTGCAAGATTCTGTAATATGAATCATAAGCAACTTATACTATATCCATTCATACATAATTACAACCACCACAAGGACTCTCGCAACACACAACACATGGCACAAGGTTTTACTTAATTGAATTGATTGATAGGATGGTGCCATGGACCACTAAATTCCCATGAAATCATAATAATTTGGGTCTTGTAACTTGAAGCATCATGCCACTATAGGATAGTTGGGTTCTCTTCGAAAGGCTATAAGATAATTACTTACAAATACTTACATCCTATACCCAAGGTAGTTTTACTTACACAATTGTTATGCTATTATTGACAATCTGCAATTAATCAAATGCTACTAGTTGTCAAAATTGGTTCAATTATAATTTATCTTTAATAGGGTACTATATGTTACAACATGACATCAACATATCATATTCATAAGTTTTTTTTTTTAGTAGTCATTTTATTTTCCTCTTTAACTCTTATTCTCTTACTTTTGTTTTGTCATTTGTACAACCAAAATGACATAACCAACATATAAATGATCAAAACAAGGACACACTTTACTCACACAACAAGGATTGCACAAAGGGATGAGGATTCCTAGTGCCCAAAATTCTCCTTTGAGAATTCATATCTCATAATAATTACCATCAAGTCCTCTCAAGGAACCTCTTTATAAAAATATCTAATAGATCAAGGGAAAATAGATAGTAACTATCCCATACTGGTCTCCTTTACCCCTTAAAAATAAATCCCCAGGCCAGCTACTCCCCCTATACAACTTGTCAGCAACTCCATATAAGTATGACAGACTATCATATATTCCACATTACTTCACATATGCCAGCAGCAACATAAAATTAGTAAAGCCTGAAAATAGGAAATTTCAAATTTCAAATAAAACAACAATTCAAAATTTACAAAGAAAGATAAAATTCTAAACGGTGGCCACCAATCATCAATTCAAAATTTGGAAGCAAATTATCAATAACCAGTCCTTGAGGCAAAAAGTGCAATATCTGCAATGCATTTAATAAAAAACTTAAAGGATTTCAAAACTATTGGCTTCTTCAATCAAAATAAAAATCAAATTACCAATCACAAATATGAATCCCAAATCACATGGATTTTCACATTACGATCACTTCGTGATTTCAATCAAGTCAGCTAAGGGGAAGGAGGTGATAAGGTGGTCTCAAACCACATAGACCTCATCAATAAATTATAATATAATGGAAATGTGCCTCACACAAACATATATAATCGTATAATAATCAATATGTCTCGTGTCCCACACAAACTAGGACAATCATATAGCACCTGAGTTATTAATGGTAAATTTTTTGTAGAACAAGGGTACACTTAGGTCCATTCTCAACCCTTTTGGTTTACAGTGATAGATGGTGGTAAGAGAGACAAGGGAAGTTTAAACACGTAGTGGCATCAGATATGAATCACTAGTGGATCCATAAGGAGGGGGAGATGGGGGAAGACATTCTCCAAATGACAATGAGGTCTATATAATAACTCTCCTCACCCTCAGATAGATAAGGGCCCCATAGTAGCTCTACTTACCTTAGGAAGTGAGGGCCACACCGTAGCGCTCCTCACCCAAATAGGCTAGGTCATAATGAAGGTCTTCTCTTTCCCACTCAAGCCCTAATTACACTAGCAAGCCTTTCTCCCTTAGGAGTGGTCGACACTAGGGAAATACACCACATATCCGAACATAATCATGCTAGACATTCATATCTATAACTAAATTTACATTTTACAAAAAAATTCACGAAGGTTACATATAGGTATCTCCTTTTAGATGTTAAACACACACTTACTCCAAATCAGATATCTTGTATTGTATTCTTAAGGCACAACATATTTACTAGTTTCTTTTCACATGTCACATCACATAAGGTTTTTTTTTTAAGAAGCACACCATATTATATCACAAAAGAAAGACACTCACACCATCTAAACTTCCTCAAAACAAGTTTTTTTACAACATATTCATATCCATACCAACTCAATTATATGTGTTATCATGTACTAAATTATACTTGAATATAATTTAGCCATCGACATCTCTTTACTTTATTAATATGCATAAAACCTCACACTTCCAACTTCCAAACCTCCTCTGGCTTTCTTAAGTTCTTACTCTTTTTTTGGTAGGGAGTTTCCAAACAAAACATACATAATTTTCTATGGTTAATCCTTAGTTGGTTTCCTTATTCTAGCAAAATTAGGTTACCTATGCTCACAAATTTTATGGCCATAAGATACATCAATTCTAAATCTTCATAGTTTAATGAAGGAATGTCCTTGCTTGCAATAATATACATCTATGTATTCATTTGAAGACATTTAAACATAATAAGATAAAATAAAATACAATGCACTAGTAGCATAAATCTTAAATCAAGTTATCAATTACTATTTGATATAACTTATTAATCCTTAGATACAAAATGCCATCCCATTTTTTGACCTAATTTCATCAAAATTTCATGGGACATAACACTCCACACATATAAGTATAATGTCTTAAGGAAATTTAATTTCATATTAATTTTTCCTAATGGTAATGTATAAAGTGTAAACTTCCCAAGGTTTAAGTAGCATCAAGAACAATCTTTCATGACAATAGTTGAAATCAACATGCTTATTTTATTTCCCGCTATCTATTTAGTTGTATTCTTAGTGTTTTTAGCGTAATAGCAAACATAATTCATTATTAGAATTAATCAATTTTTTTGTTTTTTTATCTTCTAAATAACACCCACTTACTAGAAGTCAACAATTGTACTCTTAATAAGTATAATTTCACATACACTCACTATTAAGTTACATCTTCTAGAAAATGTACAAGGGAATTAAATGTTCATAGACAAGGTATTGATCCCAACCACGTTCCACTTACTCAATATCTTTACCCAAGAATTTTCCACATTCAAATACCAATGAAAACAAATATATTTACATACGATGCTAGTTGAATTTTCTTTTTTTTTAACAACCCTATTCATTCAATTTCTTAGATTTAAATTTTAACTTTCACAAATTTCACAATTTGTTACTTTATTCTTACTCAAGGAAATGTAGTGGTCAGAAAGTTCCTATAATTATTCCACATACTTAAGAAAATTTGCATACTTATGTGTAAAGCTTTCAAGTAATTATATAGACTCCTATTTTACTTTTGGTCATGGTGGGATAACATTTTGCGATTCTATATTGAATTCTTTTAAGGATGACAACACATCCAATTATTTGAACTCATTGTCCGATCAGTCTTCTCTTTTACCATGGAGTGAGATATTTTAGCACATTTAAGGGGAAATTCATTAGTAGATATGCTAAATCGTGACCTTTAAGTTAAAGAGAACAAGGAAAAGTCAAATAATTTAAGTGTTCAAGATCCAAATAGGTAATTGATAGAATCAATACCAATGTTATAATTATACATCCCTAGGAAGGGGTATATTTTTTAACAACTTGTGCTCTTATTCCTTGCTGGAATCCATTAAGGATAAGGGAGGGTATCTTGATTGCATATAGAATAAAGTGAATGACCCTAGTGATTTTCACTCAGTAATTTTATATGTTTTACTTACATTAAGGAGTTAAAAGAGGTCTATCCCAGACACACAAAGACTTTCTCTACATGAAGACACGCTTATCAATCCATAGTAACGTCTCCTTGAGTTTCCAAGATTATAGGGAGGTAAAGAAAGAAAACTGTCAACATCATTCGACACTTTATCTATTGTTTATTTTAGTCAATCATGCTCCTACAAAATCACTCGCGCTCTTAAATTTAACATCTACTATTTCAAGGCTGAAGGTTAAGGGATGAAGGAGTGAAATAGACTAAGTAATACAATTATCCTTACTTAGTTTTATCCAACTGATTGTGTTTTATTTGAATTGGTATTCACAAAGTTAGGTAATTACTAATCGTTTGGTTGTCACGAATAAATACTAAACCAAGCATCTACTATGGTCATTCCTAGCTCTTTTGTGTATCCTCAAGGATTCTACAGATAATGTAGGGAATAGTTTTATCTTAAAATATCACATGGATTTATAGATGTTAAAAATATTTATTATTAATATTTTAAACATACCAGCATAATCTATTTACAATAACTTGCACACACAGTGACTAAATTTCAAATGATCGCCAAAGTTCCCAGTGTTAGAACCTAGGCGCTCTAATACCTAATGTCTTGCCCTAATATTTTTTTTTTAATTTTAATTTTTTTTAATGATATTTAATGGACACATTTGATAGTATACACATTCCTTATTTAGGCATATCAAGAGTATTTGAGAAATATTCAACCTAACTTCAACAATACTATTGTCATATTTATAAGGACAATAATTTACGGTCAATCTTGAATTAGTGAATTCATGAGGTGAATATCAAGCATAGTTAACAATTTTACTCACTCACTTAGTGACCCGATAATAGAATTATTATTCAATGGTAATTTACTCTTCAATGGGACATTGTAATTAGCAACCAAACTTCAATTAAATTTTATTTAATAGTATATCATTAATAATGTTGTTTTCATTGTTAAATACATATACATTGATATTGAACTGTCTAGGTATTTTAAAATGATATCTTATATGGAAGGCGTCATTAATGCGCGATCAAGACTTGCGTTAATTATTGACTCCTGTTAACTCTGCTAATACTTAATTAGTTATTTTGAAACTTAGTATAGATGCTATTAATGTTTAAATTTGAACCATCATATTAAAGTTTGTATTTAAATTGTCTTCACATTTATCTCCCTTTGGGGGTAAAATTAATATAATAATGTTAATGCTTTATGTTTATTATGGATAATATTAATGTCGTTCATTCATGTTATTGTTAAAGTCATTACTATTGATATGATCATCACTCATATTAAGTATTAACATTGGTGTCATCTAATTATCAAATCTCATTATTTAGACAACTAATATTTTCACCATTCTTAGTCTTATCTTCGACAATGCCACCTCATCCTTGTTTATCCTTTAATCTTTGAGTACAATACACATTTCATTAAAGTTATTAATATTGTAAAACCTAAATATGTCCATTGTAAGAATCTTAGTCGTATTAGTTTTCTTTCCATTTTAATAGATATAGTCTAAAATCCGATGTTTAATGTTAGGAATTTGATCATAATTTTTATTTTAATAAATGTACTTCGAAACTGATAATTAATATTAGGAAGCATTAGTAAATAAATATATTTATAATAATTAACAATAAGCCTTTGAAATTTAAGTGATTGATTTTTTTGTTTACACATGTTTAATTTTTGTTCACACAAAATACATTTATGATAACTAAAAAATAACTTTTAAGAAAATAAATACATTTATAATAATTAACTGTAAGCTTTTAAAATCAAATATTTAATTTTTATTTATTAATTATGTATATGCATTTACAATAATTATCAATAAACTTTTAAGTACCAACATGTCTTCTTACAAAAAATAAAATAAAATAAATAAATTTCACATTATTCTCTAATTTACTAATATTGATATATCACTTAATAATAATTCTAAT
>VDFB02128645.1:0-12349 GCA_007258455.2 Sequoia sempervirens
CATAGTCCTTGAAGCTCCAGAATCTTCAATATATGACCTTTTCCATGAAAGATAATCAACCACAAAGGAAAGTGTTGCAACTATGGAATGTTGAATAAAGATTCTATATTGATATGATATGATGTAATGATATGTTACAAATGAACAAAATGCCTGATTATATAGGCAAGAAGGAAAACCTAAGATGCAAGAGATGTTTCCATGTGTCATGATCTAACAACATGTGACAACATGTGAACCCTATCTAGAAAATTATTAAATGTTGAGATAAGTTCTAGAAGGATAACTCATCTTCTAGAAGGAATCTTATCCCTACAAACAAGGAAGGGAATATTATCCCATTTATTAAATGATTTATTAAAATCTAACCTAGGACTAAATGATGCATTACTTAAGTTAACTTATGCTGGTGTAATAATTAATTAATTACACTAACATTTCCTAAAGATTTTTCAGAAGAAGCTCTCATGGTGGCCACTAAAAATGGAGAACAACAACAAAGAAAAAAATTAAGCAAAGTCTATTAGAGAATGCTGCAAGATGCGGCCTAAAATAACTAGAGGAGCTCCAAAACATGGAAAAAATGCAGATTTATGTCAAATAAATGCATTTACCTGTGTTTCTATACACTTCCCATAAAAAATGGCATAAAAAATGATTCAAAATTTCCATTTCTAGTGCGTGCAAGTGAAACCCTAGTGGAAACATGTCTCTGCCAAGTGCTCGATGGAAAAAATGATGGTGTTTTTCCACTTTTTTTAAGCTTTCTATGATTAGGGTTTGACCCTTCTAGATGCTGATGAGATTGTTATCCCATGTTTTAAAAATGAAACCCATATTAATGCATAGTGGGGGCTGAGTCCTAAGTTGTTGACTTAGGAATTTGTTTTGCTTTAAGCATTTGTTGACTTAGGCATTTGTTATGCCTTGTGAAATATTGCTAAGTCCTTCAAGAAATGAAACATATGGAGTATGCCAAGTCACAAGTCATGCCTTTGACCTTTTGATCATGAATTCCTTAGTGCCTTAAATACTTGGAATATGCCTTCCAAGAAGTGTGGAGGTCAGCCATATAGGCCAAACTTGAGCCTTTTATTTTGCCTTTGCAAATTAGAAGAATGTTGAACACAAGTGGCCTTGGAGTGAAAAATGAGAAAAGGTAAAATGATCAAGTGCCTTGGAGGAATTGTGATCTTTTTAATTCTTTTGAAAGCATTTTGACATTTCACTATTGTTTTTTGCATTTGTTTCAAAATATAAAATTATCATTTAAGTGATTTGCTAATCACTTTGATATTTTTCACTTGCAAATGTAATGCAATTCATATTGATGGTGGGCCCTCTTATATTTTACTTTGAAATGTAAAATAACTTGATTAAGTGATGTATTATGAATCACTTAATCAAGTTATTATCTTTAATGCCTTTTTTGGAGTCTTGTGTTTTCAAAACACACATATTGCATGAGTCAAAGATGGGAGACAAAATGATTGGCTTGCCGACATGAGGAGAGTATGGGGGTGAAGTATTTGACTATTATGGATAAACATGTGCTACTTTGGAGGGAGTTTTGTCACACTTTCAGCATGACTTGAGTCTGAGCTTGACTTTTCACCATTTTGGAGGCCTTTTGGAGCAATTTTGGAAGGTTTTTTTGGCTTTTGTGCCTCATCCGACTGGAACCTTCTAGATGGGAAGGCATGAGAGTTGTGTGATCTTTTTGCTTAAGTATGTTCATTTTGGGCATTTTTGGAGTTAGTTATTTCTTTCTAGTAGTAGGATAGCTTGTTTTTGGAGCTATTTTTTATGGAGTAGTATTGTAACTTAGATGGACTTGTGATATAGTAAGCACTTTGAATTAATAAAGTAGAGCATTTTTACCTTCTCATTTCATGTTTTTCATGTATGTTGTTAATGATTGATCAGTTTGTCTTGTGAAAATCTATCTTTCCTTGTAAACTTGTGTCATGTTTAGGCATCTGTTTAGCAGAAAATGTTTGTTAACATGTTATAAGTTGTGTTATAGAATAGTGTTGTTAGTTGTGAAATGCTTGTTTTCCTCCTAAAATCCTTGTTTAGAGACCTCCTTATAAACTACTTATGTAAACTGTATTTGAAAATGAGTTGTGTAAACCAAGTTTTATGATATTGGTTTGCATGTGATAGGTTGTCATCAGGTCAAAGTTGTTTTGGTGTATCACCTTAGATATTTTCAAGAGTAGGTTCATTTTTCATTCAATTTCTTACCCTTTATCTCAGAAATTAGTAGTTAGGTGGCATCAAAAGGGGAAGCCAACCCATAATCTGGAGGTTTGCTTTCAAATAGAACACCCACAACCTGAAAGAAGTCCCATGTTACATCCAAATCTGCTAAGTTTGTTCACAACTTGGCATTAGGGTGTAGATTTGGATCCATAACAATTTTGGCACACTTGGTGGGACCCTTCTAGTCATTTCAAATTAGAAAAATATATCTATTTGCTAGTTTTGATATGCAACCAACAATTTTTTGGCCTTTTGGAGATCACACAAGCATATTTGGCAGCTCTGAATGTGGAAATTGATAACTAACCAATGTTGTAGCAGCATATGAAAAGAATTTAGACAAGGGGAAACTCTGTCCCATTGGATTATCTACAACTTTCACCACCCCATAGGAGAGGCAGGCCAATAAAGGCTACTATTTCATCAAGAAAAATAGTCTCAACTCTAGCTACAGTGAGAGTTTCCAGCCCCATAAGGCAGCAAAACTTGGTGCCAAATATGGTTGTTCCAAGAAACCAAGTTTTTGTCACATTCAATGGTGGTAGCCCACTTCAATTGGATCAACATGACGAAATTCCAATGGCTACTCTTAAAAGTTTTCCATACTTTTTAGGTAAAGATCAAACCACAAAAGTTGAACACATTAAAGATATTTCAAATCTATGTTCGGTACATCACATAACTCAAGAAAATTTTGCCTTGAAGTTGCTAGCAACATCATTAAGAGGTAAAGTACTCCAATGGTTCAAGAGTTTAGCAGTTAATTCCATCAGAACGTGGGATGAATTAGGAGAGGTGCTATGCAAGTAGTTTGAAGACAAGTATGACAACTTGTCATTAGTGGAGCAACTGACCCACATTAAATGGGATCCTCATGAACATATGAAAAACTTCAATTTTCATTTTCAAAGAATTTGGGATAGAATTCCAGAGCCTACAAGGCCTCCAGTTGAGTATGCATTTCTCTATTTTTTTAGAGCCTTAAATAGTGAGGTTGTTGTTTTAATACAGTCTATGGGTCGATATACCTTACCAATAGCTTATGATACAACTGTAAGAGCATAAAACAACCTAATACAAGCTAGAAGAATTGACCCTAGGCCTCCTACAGCTTTGCCAACACCTCAAATAGCCCCTTTACTAGTTGTTGTTAACCCAAAAATTGCTGCCCAAGGACCATCTCAAGAGCTACATGAGATTAAAAGTAGCCAACAAAAGATTGAAAATCTACTTCAAAATTTTGGAAATGAGCTGGCAAGCATTAAAAAACAAGCCTTGGTAGCCTCAAAATCAAGGTCAAGGTCAGCAATTTCAAGCTAAAAAATAGCCATATCAAGGAAAATTTCAAGGTGCACGACAAAATGTGAATCCGAGGCCTTTTTAGCCATGCAATCTAGTTCCAATCAGTGTAGCTAGAGATATGGTACCTATTTGAAACAACCTTGCAACTAGGCCCATAATCAAACTACATGTTTAAATGGTGTCATGAATCAAGCATTGATGGTTCAAAATGCTTTGGGTGTACAAGAAATCTCTAATGGTGAATCATCCCAATAGTAGGAGCTCCTTGCAAGTGACACAACTCTCCTAAATTGGAAAGGAGAGGAGTTTTGTGGAGTAAACAGTGATAGCTCTCCAATAATAGCCAACACCCGAGCCAAAAAGAGAGCTTTCGAGATTGGACAAGTAGAAAATCAAGAAAAGGAAGTTGTTGGACCTTCCAATCCTCATGTAACACACATTTTGCAAAGAAATTCACAAGGAATCGGTGGTGGACAACTTGGGAACCAAATCCAACTAGCCCACTTGCAAACAGACCCTGTTGTTGCAAGGACCCATCAAAAGGTAAATGCTACCACAGCCTTCAACATTATTGAATCCATGAAAAAAATGAATGTAAATATGTATATGTTGGATTGCTTATCTATCCCTGGTCAAAAAGACTTGTTACAATCTGCCTTAGCTAATTTAGGTGTTTCAAATGATATACCAACAAGTCAAACCAAGGTTGTCTTGGAAAATGCACCTCAAGACAGTAGTAAACAACCAAGTAAGGATGTCAAACCACCCCCTTTTTATGTGTCCTTGATAATAGGAGATATATTAGTTCACAATTGCATGGTGGATTTAGGGGCAAGTAGCTTCGTCATGCCCAAACATATTGCCGATAAGTTGGGACTGAAATATCAGCCTCTTGAGAAAGGATTTTTCCAACTTGACAACTATTAACATTGTAGGTGTTATCAAAGGTTTAAGCCTTACCCTACATGCCTACCCCAATTTATCCATTGCCCAAGACATTTTAGTCATTGACTTACCACCACATTTTGGTTTATGCTTGTCAAGAGATTTCAGTACCAAGATAGGAGTTTATTTGTCATCAGATTGGTCCCACATGGTATTCAGAATGAGATATGAGACTAAAGTAGTCATCAAATTTGAGAAACTTGCTAAAGATCACATTGAACCATATGTCCCAAGTGTTGTTAACACTAATTGTGTTGTTTTTGATGATAATGAACTTTCTGTTGCTCAAGAATTTCAAGTAGAAAGCATACCGGATATGCTTTTAAATGAGTGGGCAGCATAAAATATCATTGACAACCCAAATGATAATATTGAAGAGACTAGTTTGTGTGTCTATGTGCTGCATGAACCTGATTCAGTGATTCCAAACCTTGAAAAGGAGGTGGGACAATAGTTAGATAAGCAAGGTGAAGTGTGGAAGATGTTCTTTGATGGTTCTCAAAGTAAGAATGGTGTTGGTGGGAGTGCAATATTGATTGTGTCCCCATAAGGTGACAAATACTACTATGCTTTCATATTTTCTTTCTCTTGTACTAACAATACTGCTAAATATGAAGGTCTAATTCAAGACTTGGAATGGGCACGAAAAAGAGGGATTGGCTTCCTACAAGTTTATGGTGACAATGAATTAATTATCAATCAGGTGAGAGGTTTGCATGTTACCAAGAATGATGTCTTAAAGTATTAAAAACACAAGGTGTGGGATATGATAGAAGATTTTGATGCTTTCAATCTAGTTTTTATTCCTAGGGATCAGAATAGGCATGCTGATAGATTGGCTGCAATAGGTGCTCAAGTTGATATTCCAAGTAAAATTAGGAAATAGAAGTTGCAGCCATATGTTAAAATAGTTATTAGACCTTCTATTCTGGATAATAACGTTCATTGGAAAGTCTTTGCAGCAATCAACCAAGAGAAGATCAAGCAACAATATGATAATCAAATCATCCAATTAAAGTCTAACAAACTTCGCAAGGGCCTAGTCACCTTGGAATCCATTTTCAGCACAGATGACCAGCTGAAAAAAAGTAAGACCAACATGCAGGTCAAAGAAGAACATTATGAGGAGCTTGGAATTTTCAAAGGTAAGCTCCCTAAAGTTGGTAAAATTTGTTCACATGTAGATAAGAAAGCTTTAATTTCTCTTTGTAAAGAGTTTCAAGATGTATTTGCATGGGAATATTCTGATTTAAAGGGTTTTGATCCCCAAATTTCCCAACATACCATAGAGCTTGAGCTAAACTCAAAACCTATTAGATAGAAACATAGGCCTTTAAACCCCAAACTTGAGCCTCTTATGATCAAAGAGTTGACCAAACTGATTGAGGGAGACATCATTTTTCCAATCAAACATACCTCATGGGTCTCTAACCTTATCTCAGTTAGAAAGAAAAGTGGTGAAATTAGGTTGTGTGTTGACTTTAGAGACCTCAATAGAGCCTCGTTAAAGGATCATTATCTGCTGCTTTCAATGGAGTAGATTCTACAAATTGTAGCTAGTTCAAAAAGATTCTCATTACTTGATTGTTATTCAAGTTATAACCAAGTCTTAGTCAAAGAGGAGGATCAGTACAAGACTTCCTTCACCACAAAATGGATCACCATGGCTTATAAGAGGATTCCATTTGGCCTATCCAATGATGGTGCCACGTTTCAAAGGGCAATGGACATGGCATTTAAAGGTTTGATTCACAAACTTGTACTTATTTACCTTGATGATGTAACGGTATTTTCAAAGAAAGATGATGAACAACTTGTACATTTGAAACAAGTATTTGAGAGGTGTAGGGAGTATGGTATATCCCTCAATCCCAAAAAATGTATCTTTGTTGTCCATGAAGGAAAGCTTTTAGGACATAGTGTTAAAACAGGGGATCACCATTGATCCAAAAAGAGTAAGTGCCATTTTGGATCTGCCTTTACCCAACCATAAAAAGGGGCTGCAAAGTTTTCTTGATAGAATTAATTCCATTAGAAGGTTTATTCCTAATATTGCAAATCTTTTGAAACCACTAACTGGCATGTTGAAAAAGAATGCCAGTTTCAACTATACCAAAGAGGCCAAGCACAATTTTGAAGTCATAAAGGAGGCCTTATGAACAAATCCTACTTTGGTCAACCTAAACTTGTCAAAAGATTTTATTTTATATTCTTTTGGCAATATTGATATAATTTCTACAATGTTGGTATAGTAGAATGATGCTGGCCTAGAACAACAAATTGCTTTCTTTAGTCAACGTTTAGAAGAGTATGAACAAAGGTATACTTTTGTAGAGAAACATGTGCTTGCTGCCATCAGAAGCCTGAAGAAATTTAAACCTTTTCTTTCTAACAACAAAGTGCATTTGATGGTTTCTCACCCTAGTGTGAAGGAATTCTTGCTAAGCAGGGATTTGAACGAAAAGAGGATAGGCTAGATCATAAAGGTTATGGAGTATGATGTTCATATCAAGGTAACAAAGATTGTTAAGGGTAAAGGGTTGTGTGAATAGCTAGCTACAAAGGCTGAAAGTGAATAAAATGTAGAAACAAAGGCTGTTCTGATGTCTAATAATGAGCTTGTAGCTGATGCATCTACAAAAAATGCAGGTTGGGTGCAAGATATGACTCATTTGTCACAAATTGGTGAGTGTCCACCAGGTTTAGATAAAGCCAAATGGAGGTATTTCATATTGCAGTCTATTCCTTATGTGCTAATTAGTAACATTCTTTTCAAAAATGACCTTAATGGTGTCCTCTTAAGATGCATTGATCAACATCAAGTTGATAAAGTACTTCAAGAGTTCCATGATGGAACTGGTGGGGGACATTTTTCCCCAAGAACAACTACATGGAAAATAATGAGAGTTGGCTATTATTGGCCAAGATTATTTAAAGATGCCAATGCTTGGGCTAGAAAGTGTGTAAAATGTGCCATTTTTGTAGGCAAAGAGAGGCTGCCAACTTTACCATTGCAACCCATTCAAGTAGAACAACCTTTCATGAGATGGCACATTGGTTTTATAGGTGCCATTAACCCACCTTCAAGTGTAGGTCACAGGTGGGTGCTTACTACAACCAATTACTTCACACGATAGACTAAAGCAGTGGCTTTGAAAGAAGCCAATGAAAGTGTTGTTTTAAAATTTTATGATATTTAGTAACCAAATTTGGGGTACCTGAATCAATCATTTCTGATAATGCTTTGGCGTTTGTTGGGTTAAGAGTAAGTGATTGGGCTATAAAGAATGGTATTCATCTAAATACCTCATCAAATTATTACCCTCAGGGTAATGGTTTGGCTGAATCAACTAATAAGAACCTGATCAAAATCATCAAAAGGATTTTGGAGGATAACCAAAGAACTTGGCATAACAAGTTAAAATATGCCTTGTGGGAAAATAAAATAACTCCAAAGAAGTCCATTGGGAATTCCCCTTATATGCTGGTATATGGTAAGGAGGCAAGATTGCCTTTATCAGTTGAGCTTCCAGCTCTTGACATAATGAAATAGCTTGAAATGTTTGAAGAGGAAGGTCCAATGATTGTTTGATATGCACAACTCATAAAGTTGGATGAAACCAGAGATAGAGCCATGAAAACAATGGAGCTGCATCAACTCCAAACAAAGGTGTTTGATAAAAGAGCAACACCCAAGGTGTTCAGAGAGGGAGATGTTCTCAAATGGTATGAATTGAAGAGCAGGCCTAGAAAGCATACTAAATTTGATAGCATGTGGAGTGGCCCATTTGTCATTACTGAGTGCAAAGAGCACAATGCTTTTCAATTGTTATCAATGGATGGAGAAGTTCTACCTATCCTAGTCAATGGGATACACCTCAAACTTTGTTTTTTGAAGTTATGATCTAAAATTGCCTTGTACAAATCAGTAGGTTTCTTTCCTCTAAGTGTTGATACACATTAGTTCAAAATGTTTTCGGTTTTCCCTAAGTGTTTTTACTGGTAGGTGGTAGTTTTCAAATTCATTGTTGGTTTCCTTGGTTTTCAAAGTGTCTCTTGCTGATTTAGTGAGTTACAACAATTTATAATGTTGTTTTCAAATTAGTGTTAGCTTTTGATTGATCTTGTGCCCAATGGATGGCTTGGTAGCTAGTATCATGTTTATCAAGGAAACATATAACATATGTCACCAAAAATGTTACCTAATTTTTAGCTTTTAGTTGAAATCAGATTTAGTGTTTATTCTTTTTGTGTTGTTTGTTTAAACATTTAAAATATAAACCATAAGTTTGCTAGGTCAAGTCAATATGCCTGATAAAGATTGTCAAATGAAATAGATTACATTTTCATTTCAATGTTGCAATTACAACAAATGAGAAAAGAGAACCATATGTGTACAAATGTAATCTTTATTGATAATCATGAAGTGTACATGTCCCTCACAAGCCAAGGGACTAACTTTACTTATTCAATGAAAATAAATAAATAATTTATACATGAATAAGTAAACAAATAGAATGTGCATATAAGGGTGGAGACTAGTCATTTCCTGAGAATGACTAGTTTTGAAGGTGTCCTCTCATTCTGCTACTGCCCCCGAGCTGCTTGTGTCCTTCCTAGCTCCGTAGTGCTCCTAGCCCCTGCATATGGCAATCACAATGACAATAGAGCAATGCTCTAAGAAATGAAAGATCCAAACCTTACATGAACACCTACCTATGCATGTATAAACTGATCTCTAAGTGCATTAAATAAGCATGCAAACCTTGGATGTCTTGGAAAACAATGAAGTCATCAAACACATCCAAAATATGCATCTATTTTTCTAACTTGTTTGCTTCATGTGCAGATTTAGGACAAATCTTGTTACTGTTCTAATTCAATTAAATACATGTGGGGTAAATGTGGCTCCCACGAGGGTAGAGCTCAACATGCTTTGAGAGAAATAGGAAATTGAGCAACTTGATCAAAGATATACTTGTTATTAATGCATTAAATCAATATGGAATCACACCAATTGATCAACTTTCATTATCAGATTCAAAAGATGCATCAAGTTCAATTATGCATCTCTTAAATAATGAGGGAGCAATCTAGAGTATTGTCAAGTCCCTCTCACCTTAACCCTATTGGGAAACCACACATCACATAGGATGGTGAGATTTTAGGTCACCAACATAGGTGGTCTGCCCACTAGGATCAAAGTGAGGAGACAGTGTTAATTGTGGCACATAATTGAAAAGGTAAACAACTGTCGTGGAAATCAGGTAGTAAACATGTGGGGCAACAAGCATTGTTATGGAAGCCATGAAGGTTGGGACAAAAAAATGCATGCTACATGTCAATGCAAGGACAACATTAGTGGATATGCTCATAATATTTCATGCAGAGGTTTGGTCATCATAAATGATCCAACATGGATCAAGATTGCATGCAAGAAATGCAGGAACCCAAGTTCAAAATGATAAAAATCAATGCCTTGAGAACAAGTATGCATAATAGTGATATGGAGAAGCAATGCCATCAAACAAGAAGTACACAAAATGGAACATAGCATCAAAGAAGCAGTGAGCCATAATCTCTAGAGGATGACAGTGTTATATGATGTCAATGTTACATAAAAGAACACTATTTGAAATGCATGTAGTCAAGGAGATACCTGGTACTTCCAAGAAATTAGGGCATTCAATAGGAGAAAAATGTATTCTCATGTCATACAGGACAACAACAATTTTTTTTTCTTTTGAATTTACTAAAGGAAAACAAGAAATGGTCACAAGAGATTACATTACGGATGAAGATGAAAGGAAGGGTAGTAAAACTTTTCAACTGCCCTATTCAATGTCACATAATGATCAACTTTCATCTACATTTTCTTGAGTTACTCAGACCCAAGGATTACCTCCACAAGTGATATGTAGTTGACAATAACTTTATTGATGGAAATGGAGAAGCAGACAAGTTTCACAACTTACAAGTGTAACTTTTAATGGGAATGAGATATTTTCCATAGCTGGTTGCACAATTTGTTGTTTTGAGACAATGAAAATGATAGAAATTTAACAACAATGGAAAGAGCAATGTGGAGTTATAAGCATGATGAAAAATCTATGCATAACCAACAATATACAAGGAGCATGATAATTGTTAACCCTGCATGACAGTGACCTAGGAATCTACAAAGAGTCTTGAGTAAAAATACCCAGCAAGGGCTTTCACAAGTTAATGGCAGTGATTCTTAGATCAGTAAGCAGATATCACAGTTATAAGGGCAAATATCACAATTTGTGAAGACAATGATAATGCATATATATGTGATAGTAGGTGGACAAAGTTAAAAAGGATATAAGGTAGTACACTCAAAGCAATAAAGACTTCATGAAAAATTAGGGCTATATGACGAGCAGTCACTAAAAGAGAGCAAATTTGAAAGTGACAGCCTAAAGATTGGAAGGACAACCATCATGCAAAACAAGCAGCTAGAAAAGGTAAAGGACAGTCATGATGATGAAGGAATTAAGACATGTAACATCCCAATGGCAGACCAGAGATAGAGTTTACTTTTAATATTATTACATACAGTAAACTTGTAACTGCTCTTTGCAGCTTGGAAAAAGTAGATAAGCTTGCAGGCCTAATCTAGCCATGAGAATTCTTGAAAAATGTGTCAGAACAATTGCATGCTTGATGCTAATACCTTTATTAGTTTATTACATGGCTACTTGAAAACATTATGCATGAACAATTGCAAGCAGTTTGAGGCCCATTTATAGAATATGAAAGGTACCAAGCTTCAATAGCTAGGGTTTCAGGAAAACCCTCGAGCTCATTCATAATGGAAGGAACCAAGATGAAGTAAATGAAAACCACGGTTTTCACTAAGAGAAACAAACTAAATTTCCTCATTTAGGAAAATGAAATGAAACCCTTGAAGTGAATTTGCGGCCCATGATACGAAGTTCCAGATGAACATAAAAGAATCCATAGAGGGAGGTCTATCTAAGGTAGCATCAAGCTGAAGAATGCAAGTACCAAGCAAATGCAACTATGTTTCTCTTCAAGAAATGAAATAGAATGACAAAATAAGACCACAATTAGACAAGCATTTTCATATGCTTTTTGAACTTGAAGTGAATATAGTCACAACATGAAACCTAGAGATGGCTACAGAGAATCAAACCCTCAGCCATAATGTTGGATGAAAACCCAAAATGCACAAAAAAAAAACCCAGTTCATATTTTTGTAGAGAATCACAATCTTGCTACAATTTAAGAGAAGACATCTAGTTTTTTTCACGAATGTCAAATGCAAAAGTGTTTTAGAAGAAGCTATCATGGATTTTAGAAGAAGAAATGAAGTACATAAAAACCATTTCATCTCTTGGCTGCGGCCTTAATGGCTTTGTTTCTTTCAAAACAACAATGCAACAGATTGGGGTTTTCTTCTTTCAAAGAAAATGCAGAAGGAAATGAAGAATTTCTACTTTATTAGTCCTAATGGAAGCTCGAAGTGAGCTCTGTTGCTCAAAATCTAAGAGGAGTGGAGCTGATTCAAGGTGTACCGGGAGCTGTTGCTCATTTTTTTTGCAAACTTTCAAGCTTTTTTTCTTTTACCTAAAGCTCCATTTAAAGTTTCTCATGGTGGCTATAAAAGTGGCGAACAACAACAAAGAGAAAAAAATAAAACAAAGTTCATTAGAGAATGCTATAGGCTGCGGCCAAAATCAATGGAAGAGCTCCAAAGAAGTGAAAAATGTAGATTTGTGTCAAATGAATGTTGTGTTTCTATACACTTCCCATAAAAAACGCCACAAAAAACCATTCAAAATTTCCATTT
>VDFB02128646.1:0-23887 GCA_007258455.2 Sequoia sempervirens
TATGATCAGTTTTCAATAAATAGCCCATTCTCCTTCAGAGAAGGGGCTGGAAAAAATTGCTATTGTAACACACTTTCAGTTTTAGAAATTCAGCCAAGAGATTGTGCCATATACTTGTTTGCATTGAATCAATAAAGCTTATGAAGTTTTTCACCTAATCTATTGTCTGCTTTTGGCACTACCTAAGGGGGCCCACTTAGGGAATTGTCCATACTTTTATTCTGCAAGTTAGAATAGCTACATTTCCCTTCATAGAAGTTAATGTGACTATTCCTACAGCTGGCAAAAACACAGAGCTGTCAACTATTCCTGCAACCACTAGGAGCAGAATAGGTTATCTTTCGAGTTTTTCATTTCGAAGCAAAGTTAAACAGTAAAGTTGTTTCTAGTACTTAAATTCCAGTATAAGTCATTTTAGGAGTCTTGTATGTCTAGAAGGGTGATTAGTGCATATATTGTGCTATCCCATTTCAAGTTTACGTCCTTGGGTTGATAATTAAATAAGGTTCTTTAGTAGGTCATGACTGCCAGTTGTGATGTTCAATCCCTGAGTAGAGGAATTCATGTTCCTAGTTATTGCGCTGATTAAAGAACACTACATTTTTGGTGCCATTGTCGGGGATGGTGTCAAACTAAGAACCTATTTCAGGCATGCTAGTAAAGAGTTTAAGATTTCATTTAGTTTAGAATTCAGCATTCCAACATCTCCATAGTTAGTTTACTTTTACTGTATGCATCGAAGAAGAGAGCAATTTGGAAGATTCCTTCTTCGGAGCATAGATATTGAAGAGATTGAAACAAACCTATTCCAAGATGACCCATATATGGATGCTGGCCAAGACTTAGTTACTTCATCTTCTTCCTTTGAACTAAGCTTTAACCTATCCAAAGGAATAGAATCAAATAATCCACTTGCTCTTGTAGTTTACAAACTAGGAGCTAATCCAAGCATACAACCAAGAATGGAAAATCCTATTTTTCCATTTCCAATCCCTGACTTACATGACAATAATAACCTCAAAAACATCCCTGCCTACTTACTGCCAAAGTTCTGTGGACTTATTACTGAGGACCCTCATACCTTCTTGTTTGAATTTGAAATCCTTTGTAGAAGCTATGACTATACAACCTCAAGACACAAGCTGAAATCGTTTCCCTCTACTCTAAAAGAGGCAGCCTTGAGATGGTTCATGGGATTGGGAAGCAATGTAGCTAACACTTGGAATCAAATGAAAACTCTATTCTTGAGTAAATATAAAGAGTATAGTAGAGGAAATGATCTAAGAGGAGATGACATCTTTAAAATGTCACAAAAGGAGGATGAAACCTTTGAGGATTATGTGTCGAGATTCTTGTTTAGTGTGCAGAAGAATACTCATCATGAGTTGAATGAGGAATCTCAAAAACTTCTCTTCATAAGGGGAGTCAATGATACTTGCATGGAGTCCCTTGACCTCATGGTAGGAGGTGATATCACCCAAAGAGATTGGGATGATATCAAGAAAATATATCTTAATTAATCCAGAGTAGTTGTAAAGAAGGGAAGGGGGTTTAGACCCTCTTCTATAAAAGGAAGTGGCTCTGGAGTATCTTAAGGGGAGATTACCAATATCTTGTTTGACTTCAAGCAGGATATCATCAATGATGTAGCTACTCAACTAGATACTATGCAAGCTAGAAGGAAGAAAGAGGAAGCTAAAGCAATGTTAGCTGAATATTGCCCCCACTGCCGACAAAGAAAGAAAGACTGCTGATGCAAAGCAATGGAAAATTTGGAGGTACAACATCTCCCTACTGAGTCCAAAACCATTGAAGGAGAGGAGGAAGTGTTCTTTGTTGCTCAGCGCAAACCATGGGCCCCAAGATAAGGTATGCCTTAGGACCCTTTGCAAAATTTTGGTTCATATAATAGTCAATGGAAAAACCAGTACCCTCAGTGGAATAACCCTTGGCCAAATGCCCAACAAAATTGTTGGAAATTCTCATAAGGGAATTGGAAATTGCCACAGCAAAATCAGTGGCAACCTCCGCAAGGGAATTGGCAGCAGTCTAACCAATGGAGAGGAGGCCAACAATGGTCAAATCCACCCACTGGTTTCCTGCAGCAACCGCAACAACAATCCATTATGCCACCTCCTGTAGCTAATCAAGGTTAGAATCCAAAACCAACCCAACTACCTGCTCAGGCCGCACCCATTCTAAATAACTAGCAACTACAGCAGTAGTAGCAAATCTATTTTGTTGATCCTAATCATTAGCCTGTCTATGTTCTTAACCTGGATAATATCAATTTACGTTCAGGAACTGTGCTGCCCACACCATCTCCTTCCATAATCTCAGAATTGCCATTTGAGGAGACTGACCAAGAAGAAGATACCACTGACCAAGCCCAACCAAATGAGCCAGTTTAGATTCCATCATTACATAAGGCATCTGATAGTGTCCCCTCCTTTCCCACAAAGGTTGGAAGGTGAAAATGTAAAAAAAACAAGAGGAACCTACCTTTGACATCTTTGATCAGCTAAAGCATATATGTGTGAAAATTCCCTTGTTCTAAGAAATCAAAGAAGTACCTATCTATAGCAAGTCCATCAAGGAGGCATGTTTGAAGAAACTGGGGAGGAAAAAGAAAGACCCTCAAACTATCCATGTCATAGGCCAACTCTCTGACTTAATGTTAGGGAAGCTTAGTATCCCAAAATATTTAGATCCAGGAAGCCCTGTTGTGGAGATCAATATTAATGGGTTGAAAATTAAGAATGCTTTAGTAGATCTTGGTGCAGCTATCAATGTCATGACAAAGGACCTAGTTGTAAAACTTAGTATTTCAAACCTAAGGGCTACACCTACAATATTATAGCTCGCTGATAGCTCAATTGTCAAACCTGATGGGGTAGTTGAAGACCTGGTAGTCACCTTGGATTCCTTGGAGTACCCTACTGACTCTATGGTCTTATCTCCAAAGGCATCATTGGGGGGATACCCTATCATACTAGGAAGGCCTTGGTTGGCTACTGCTGATGTTTACATTGGTTGTAGGTTGGGTAACATGACAATATCTAATGGGTATAGCACAAAGAAGCTTACCCTCTATTCTCCAGCCCTACCCCAACTTGAGTCTGGAGAGGTTGTTTGGCTAGATTTGGGAGAAGAGGAGGAAGTGAACTCTGTGGCCAATTTAATGATGATTACCAGAGAGTCTTTCATTGCACAAGAAGAAGAAGGTATACTGTCTAATATCTTGTTGAATAATTATGGTACCGAATACTTTCATTGTGAAAAAAATCCATGTTCCTTGCAAACCATTCTTCCTTCGCCTACATCATCTCATTACCCTGCAACAACTGACTGCTTACATACCTTGCTACCCCACGAGGTAGAAATTTCATTTCTGCCTGAAGTATCTATGGTGGATTTAACCTCCCAAGTTGAGGTAGCCACAGGAAAAACCTTGAGCATCAATAAAAACCTCACTAGTGAGCAACAACAATCTATGGTCAAAATGCTTACCAGTCATAAGTCAGCTTTTTCTTGGGAATATGGTGACATGCAGGGTTTAGACCCAAAACTCTACACACATTGCATATACATTAACAGTGAGTTCAGACCTATCAGGCAGCCTCAAAGAAGAATCAATCCAACTTTGAGAGAAATTGTTAAAGAAGAATTGCAGAAAATGTTAATAGCTGGATTTATCTACCCAATCTCGGATAGTCAGTGGGTTTCCCCATTGGTTATTGTTCCTAAGAAAGGAGAAAAATGGAGGGTATGTGTAGATTATAGAGAGCTCAACTTGGCAACAAAGAAAAATTACTTTCCTCTTCCATTCATTGATCTTCTCATTCTTAGAGTTTAGTGGATACAGTCAAATCAAGATTGCTCTTGAGGATCAAGAATAGAATAATTTTACATGCCCTTGGGGAACGTTTTCCTATTTAGTTTTTCCTTTTGGTCTCTATAATGCACCTGCAACTTTTGAGAGGGTAGTCATAAGTAACTTCTTAGACATCTCATATGATTGCATGGAAATATACATGGATGACTTTACTGTTTATGGTACAACATTTGAGGAAGCTCAAGCCAACTTGAATAAAGTACTATAGATATGTGAAGATCACAACCTATCACTGAATAGTCAAAAGTGCTTCATGATGATGCAAGAGGGAATAGTGCTTGGTCACTATATTTCTGCTGCAGGAATATAGGTTGATCCTGCTAAGATTGAGGTCATCTCTAATCTACCCTTTCTTGCCAAGTAGAAAGAAGTAAGGAGCTTTCTAGGCCATGCTGGATACTACAAAAGATTCATCAAGGACTTCAACCAAACAACAGGCCCCTTATATAGTCTGCTGAAGAAAGATGCAGATTTTTCTTGAATAGAGGAATGTGAAAAAACATTCCTTGATTTAAAAGTTTCCCTTACACAAACGCCTATTCTGAAAGGACCTGATTGGTCACTTCCATTTCATATTCATACTGATGCATCATATTATGCCATTGGAGCTATGTTAGGGCAGAAGGGTGGTTCAACAGAACATGCACTTTACTACATAAGCAAAAATCTGCAAGGGGTTGAATTAAACTACACTATTACAGAAAAAGAAATGTTGGAAATCATCTATGCCCTCAATAAATTTAGGCATTACATCACTGGTTATTAGATATTTATCCAAACTGATCATGCAACAATCTGGTATCTCATGAACAAAAGCTCAATAGCCGGGAGACTGGCAAGATGGTTATTGTTGATGCAGGAATTTGACATTACAATTGTGAACAAGCCAGGTAAAGCCAACGTGGTTGTTGATTTCCTTTCTAGAATTCAAAGGAAAGATGACTCTGCACTTATTGAAGACTCCTTTCTTGATGAGAACCTGTTTGCAATCAAGGTTATTCACCCATGGTATACCAATATAGCAAATTATCTAGCCACAGGAAGAATTCCTCCTTAATTCTCCCCTAAGGAAAAGAGATTATTGATAGAGAAAATCTTTAACTTTTCTTGGATTGGAGATTGCATGTTTTATACAGGGCCAGATCAAGTTATGAGGAGATGTGTACAAGAGGAGGACACTCATGATATACTGCATGCAAGCCATGATGAGCCGTGTGGTGGACATTTTGCTGCCAAAAGAACAACAATGAAAATTTTAGATAATGGCTACTATTGGCCAACTCTGCATAGAGATGCAGCCAAATATACCAAGAGATGTGACAAATTCCAAAGGATGGGAAGACCAACTTGATCTAATGAGATGCCTCTATTTCCACAAGTTGTCGTTACACCCTTCGACAAATGGGGACTAGATTTTGTAGGACCAATTGATCCACCTTTCAATGGTAAGTCCTACATCCTTGTATGTACAGATTATGTGACAAAATGGGTAGAGGCTAAACCTATGAAACATGCTAGGGATAATAAAGTAGCTAAATTCCTCTATGAGGAAATATTCACCAGATTTGATGTCCCTAGGGAAATAGTGATAGATCAAGGAGCACAATTCACTTCTACACTTATCACAGCCTTAGTAAATGAATACAATATATAACACAAGAAATCAACTCCTTATCATCCCCAGGCCAATGGCTAGGTTGAGGTTACCAACAGGGACATAGAGGCCATTTTGGATAAACTATATATTTGTATAGGAAGGACTGGGCCGCAAGGTTACCAGAAGCTATATGGGCCTACCGTACTACCTGGAAGACTGCTACAGGATATACACCTTTTGAAATGTTGTATGGTAAAATACTTGTGATGCCAATAGAATTCAAACATAAGACTCTAAGAACAACATTATAGATGGACATGGATTTAACAAATGCACAAAAGGACAAAGTCATGCAACTCAATGCCCTAGATGAGCTCTGAAAGAATGCCCTGCAGCACACTAAGATTATACAAAATCAGAGAATAAGCTGGCATGATAAATACATTAAGGAAAATAAATTCAAAGCAGGAGATTGGGCTCTACTTTATGACTCATGATATAAGGACAGTCTAGGAAAACTACAAACTAGATGGTTGGGTCCATATGAGATAGAGGAGGTATTCACCAATGGTGTTGTTCAATTAAGAACCATTGATGATGTTCGATTCAAGCTACTAGTCAATAGGCATCGCCCAAAGCTCTATTCTAAACCCATTGACAAGGAAACATTTCTAAGACAGTTCAAAATTGAGTAGGATAGCAACGATCTTGCAGCCAAAGGAATTGAGCCTAGGCTCAAATTCCTAGGCCATGCGTAAAAGTGCATACCAAATCATAATAAAGGGGTTATCTAATAAGATCCCCATTACATTCATTCACTTCATCCACAATCCCTACTCATTCTCTCTCTTCCGGATCATCCATCTTTCATTTTCCATATCATCCACGTTTCTCTATGTCATGTATTGCAGTGTAGAAGGAGGCCACATCAGATAATTACGACGATTCTCTCCATGTATGCTCCACTTCACTTTAAGATTGCTTCAGTTACTTTAATTATTGCATTTAATTTAGTATTAATTAGCGTGAATAATTTCCTATATGGTTTCCATTTCCTTCAGCTCATTCACATGATTGAGCACGTTTTTCTATGATATTACTTCGCCATGTCCTTATTATCGCCCCATAAGCTTGTCCCATCAGTTGTCAAGAAACTTCAATATATGAAACCTGTAATTAATAATCAAACAGTCTTGTATTCTGATTATCCATGATTACTCTCTCCCTAAAAAGATTGCCTGATCACATTGTTTTCCCTATTTTTCTGTCACTTTTGAAAAGAGGTTCAAAAGTTTCGGTTGAGGGGAGGGGCAAAGTGTTGTAGAATTGTAGAAGGGTTCATTAATAGGGTTATAGGAAGTTCAGTTGGAAAATCTAGGTGAGCATTGCTTAATGCATTTAATTACAAAAAACCAAGGAAATGGGAGGTCAACTGATTCGGCATGAGCCTACAGATCATAGCATCCTATTGCAGGATGTGTTGCATGTGCCACTATTTAGACAATATGGGTGGCTCAATTACTTCCTGAAGCTCGAAACTTTTAATATAGACATTGCAGAGGAATTCACAAAAAAAATTCATGATGGGGAAGCAAAAGTTAGAGGCATAATAGTCAATGCATCAATTGATAGAATTGTTGAGGTAATGGGATTACCTCAAGTCAGAGAACTATTTCCTAGAGGAAGAGATGCAAGAAGCGCCAGAGCTGAGTTCACTCGGCCAAATGACCCTCCTCTATGGGTAGACAAGCAAGGTGCACAAAGAATGAGTTTGACGTAATACTGGGTGTCACGGGCAGGGTATATCATCAAATACATAACCTGTGAAGGTAGGTTTTCAGTCCTGCATTCTCATCACTTCAAACTTTTGTCTCATTTACGCCATGGATTGTTGATAAATATTCTTGACTTTCTTTACAATTTTCTATCCAACAGTGCTATTGAATTTAAAAAGAGTAGGGTTAACTATGTATCTCACCACTACCTTATTAAATTACTTGTTGAAAAATCTGTTCAAGACGCATTAGGAATGACCTAGGAGGAATGCACGGTCCAATTTAACCCTAAAATTCAAAATGTAGGACCTAGGGGTGAACCTCTTACCTTTAAACAATGAATCTCCCAGTCCATAGGCCAAACCTCTGCTGCTATATCCTCTCATCAGGAATCATCTGGTTCACAGGATGATGTTCCTCTTTCTAAAAGAACTCCCAAGCATCCAACACAAAGTCCTATCAAAATTCATGAGTCGTCTCCCAAGGATAGGAAAGGAAAGTCACCTATTGTAGCAACCCTTGAGCCTATAAAAAGAAAGAAAAAGAGAAACTTCTTTGTTCCTACAGCAAAACCTTCCAAAAAGCATAAAACAGTTCCTACTTCCATAAGAAGGAACTCTAGGCTCCAGAACTAGGCAGCCCACCAATCACTTAATACTACTCCTGCCACACCACCTTGAGATCCTTCCAGTCCTGAACTGAGAGAAGAAGAACCTATTATTGAGGAGGTTGTGAGTACACTTGAAGGGGCTAGCCTGAATAAGTTGGCTACCATTGCAGAGCAACTACAAGAAGATATGGAATGTGATGAGAAGAAGGAAGAGCCAGTTGTGTTTCTGTCAGAAGAAGAGCAAGGTAAGGTGGATGTGTTTGAAGAAGTACAAGAGACACTTGTGGTGTGTTATAATTATAGACCACCACTCCATGTCACAAACTTTGCTACATGAATGGCATGTTTTCAAGAACTTTAGCAATAGCAAACTACTTCTGCACTTGAAATTGAGAGACTACAAAGGGTAATCTAGAACAAGAATCTAGAAATTGCTAACTTGAATGACACTCTCAACCAGTTGGTAGAGTTGGTTCCACAATTGATGCAATATTGTGTACCTTCACCTGTCTACGCAATGTATCTCAAGGAGCTATATTTGAACTTCCAACTAATTAGAGTCTGGAAAGGTAAGAATCCTTCTTTGGATACCTTTGAGGAATTTTATGAAGCATGCAGGGATTCACCTCTACACATCAGGAACCTCCTGTGTGAATTTTATCTGCACAATTTGGCTGTATCCCAAGATAAGGATTGGAATCCCTTATGTTATGTTGGTGATATTCATATCAAGGCTTTAATCTCCTAGATCACCAATGAAATAAGCAGAGGAGAACAATTTGACAACAACTGAGTGCAGATCTAAGAGATTTTGTCAAAAGAAGGAATGCTAGACTTGCTAAAGGGTCTAGCAAGTAGTTGGTTGAGGGGAGTGATGAGCCAAGTCTTTGGCACATTTTGATAATACTTTTATAAATACTTTGTTGTTTTTATTATGCTAAAACAAACATTCAGTCTGTTTATGGGATAGATATAGACCTTTCTATGACTTAAATATGATGAGGATATTGTGACAAGAAGTCCCATGATTATTACCTTTAATGTTTTATTAGTTTGATAAATACTTTATGGCTTTTTGTGATCATAAACCTTCCTACAGCCTCCACTACCAAAACTTCCTGCAGCCATATCTGAAACAATGTTTGCCTTAGTTTAATACTTAATGAATGAATGAATAAAGTAATGGATTATCTTAAAGGATGAATATGTTGAGCCAACCTTCTTCCTCAGGAAAAGATGGCGAGATATTTTCTAGGTACCACGATTGAAGGAAGACAATTCAATTTCCACTTGAAGAATTGAAGACCAAATCCATAAAGACTGGTTCAATAGAAAAAGATGAGGAGACAGTTTCAACTTATTCACCATGTAGGGAGAGTTTTCTAGAAATCTAGGCGAGGCATCTTGGTGGTGCGTGAATCTAAGATGATGGCACTTTAAGATTGCTAAACCAATTTGACTTAGTTCTCGCATTGTCATTCACCTCCTTACTTAAGTTGGTTAAATTTAATAAATGCCTCCCATTTATAAGGGAAGGTTGGTTAGTAGTTAGGATCAATTTTCAATAAATATCCCATTCTCCTTCAGAGAAGGGGCTGGAAAAAAAATTGCTATTGTAACACACTTTCAGTTTTAGAAATTCAGCCAAGAGATTGTGCCATATACTTGTTTGCATTGAATCAATAAAGCTTATGAATTTTTTCACCTAATCTGTCATCTACTTTTGGCACTACATAAGGGGGCCCACTTAGGGAACTGTCCATACTTTTATTCTGGAAGTTAGAATAGCTGCATTTCCCTTCATAGAAGTTAATGTGACTATTCCTACAGCTGGCAGAAACATAGAGCTGTCAACTGTTCCTACAACCACTAGGAGTAGAATACGTTATCTTTTGAGTTTTTCATTTCGAAGCAAAGTTAAACAGTAAAGTTGTTTCCAGTACTTAAATTCCAGTATAAGGAATTTTAGGAATCATGTATGTCTGGAAGGGTGATTAGTGCATATATTGTGCTATCCCATTTCAAGTTTACATCTATAGGAGTAGAATAGGTTATCTTTTGAGTTTTTCATTTCCAAAGCAAAGTTAAACAGTAAAGTTGTTTTCAGTACTTAAATTCCAGTATAAGGCATTTTAGGAATCATGCATGTCTAGAAGGGTGATTAGTGCATATCTTGTGCTATCCCATTTCAAGTTTACGTCCCTGGGTTGATAATTAAATAAGGTTCTTTAGTAGGTCATGACTACCAGTTGTGATGTTCAATCCCTAAGTAGAGGAATTCATGTTCCTAGTTATTGAGCTGATTAAAGAACTTGCACAGAATTAGAAATTTTATCCTTCATGGAAAAAAGTTATGTGTTATATAGTGAGCATCCGGTTTTTTTAAAATGTTGTTTTCTGATTTTTGAGGGAGATGGGAAAAGAGTGAAATCACGATTCCAAATTTTTGAAAAAATATATTTATAATCTAGACAAAATGTCACAAAACTCTAAGGACTTTGCATCATTTTCAAAATTCCTCATGATTTAAATACTACCATAGGTGCCCAAAAGTGAAGAAGATTTGGCTAAAAATTATTTTTCGTGTCCAGTTTGGCCAAAATTTGTAAACCACTATTCTGGGATCACCCCTTTCCATGCTAACATGGTGTCATGGTAGTCAACCAAAATCTTAATGCATCCATCCTACATCCACAAACCATTAGCATACATACATCCTGCATAAGCATATCATATCATCTGCATATCATAAAGAATGACATCATCATATGGGAAACATGAAAAAGAGAAGAATATCCATCTCATACCATGTCATGTAGAAAGTTACTTAAAAAGAAAAGGAAACATCCATTGCATTAAATCCATATCACACATTGTGTATGACATAAACATCACATCATAGATCATCTCATATCTCAATTCATAAATAAAGAAGTACATCCATAACATAAACATTTTCATCCATTGCATCCATATATAGTCATAACATATAAAATAAGTGCATCAAATCATAAATCAAATCAGACCATCTCATATATATCAAAATCATTGTGTGTAACTATCATCAAAAGTAAATATACAAGAGGCTATCAAAAAATGAGGTGATGAATGTGTATATATGAATCAATCCAGATGTATATCCAAAAAGTATCTATACAAGGAGGATATCCCCTACTGACTTGGTCCCCATGGTGTGACTGATCATGTTGGTGGCTAGGCTCTCTCAGTTGCCTGACTGAAGGTTGCCCACTAACCCACTGGCTTGTACCTAACTCTTGTGCTCAAAATCTAGATTCCTACATGCTAGGCGAACATCTCAATAATACATTTTGGTGATAGGAATCCTCTATCACCGCATCTTGATACATCTATGTTGACACACTCTGACCCTAGGCACCCACTATGGAAGCCTCCAACTACTACCTCCTACCAACCTCCTCCCCTAGTTGGATATCCAAATCCTATTAGAGTTGACGCTCATGGTCTCGCTCCCCAATCAATGTATACACCTGTTGCCTCAACACATCCCTCTCAACCCTAAGGGATTGAATTTTGGCATATCAAGGGTTTGGCCTTGGTGGTGGCTGTTGTGGTTGCTATTATAGAGGCTATTATGGGACTTGTCCCATACTTGATCCTATCCACCCTACCCTCGACCCTATCCAATAGGTTGATCCTGCTGACCCTAATCTAGCTATTGAGCATGTCCTCTACCCCTGCCTACACCTCTCCCTCTAGGCCTCCCTTGGGGAGGTACCCCTACTAGATTTGTAAGTTTGAGGAGAAGCATAAACCATGCATCATAGGCCATTGTGGTCCTAGCATCGGCCTCTCCCTGATCATATACCCAAGGCTTGGCCGCTAGCTATCTTAAATCATCAATGGTCACCTGATCCTGTATCTATGGGACCTATGTGGCCTCCCTTGTAGTCCACACAAATATGGCAATGTACTCATCTCTAGGTGCATTGTGCACCTCCCTGAACTATCTAGTTGTGTGATCTAGTAGGTATCACTCGATCATCATATGCTCGCAACTCTACACATATCTTAAATTCTATCTAGTATAGAAGAATTGTTGGGGGTCATCATACCAATTCGAAATATGTAGCCATGGCTGCCATCTAAACACTGTCATATCATCAATGACACATCACTAGTAAGGGATACCCAATGGGTCTATATGTTGCAAATTGATGGCTCCCTTGTATCAAATCACAACTGTCTCGTCTAGATCCACATCAACCATATGGACCACTAGTTTGAGCACAACTATATGCTCCCACGCCCACATGCATAACAAATTAACCCCTAATCCAATACCTCTACCCTGGAAATATACAAACTAGTGCATGTTATGGTAAAGTGAGGTCAGCATAATCGAGCTCCACACAAAGAGTGTCCTCCTATAAATCATCATGTGATATGTGAGTCCCCAGCCAAGACTAAATCCTTTGTCACACCAATTTGGGGCAATAATCCCCAAAATCAATGCTTCCACTATCAATCTAAATATCAGTGAGTGCCCTTGATAAATCTTTAGGTCAATCTATGAGCTCCCAAGGATGACATCCTCCTACCATAGAAGCTCATGGCATGTGTCATAACCTACATAATTACCATAGATCACTCTATCTCCATCAATAGGAATCACATTATCCTCCACATGTCCTCCAATGTCATCGTGGCCTCATTAGTGGGTAGGTGAAAGGACGATGTCTCATTGTGCCACTGCTCACATAATGTTGTCATCATGGCAAGATGTGTCCTAACCTTGGGCATAAATGTGATTTAAACCAAAGCTTGATCTCCCTAAGGTGCTCCTATCAAATCTCATCCAAATCATCTGATGTTGTAAGAAGCTCGAGTCAATGTTCATGTGAATGAGCTCACAAAGATCGCATCCTCCTTCCATAGAAGCTCATGGCATGCGTCATAACCTACATCAGTACCATAAATCACTCTATCTCCATCGATAGGAACCACAGTATCCTCCACATGTCCTCCAATGTCATCATGGCCTCGTCAGTGGGTAGGTGAAAGGACAATGTCTCATTGTGCCACTGTTCACACAATGTTGTCATCATGGCAAGATGTGTCTTGACCTTGTGCATATATGTGATTTAAACCAAAGCTTGATCTCCCTAAGGTGCTCCTATTGAATCTTGTCCAAATCATCTAATGTTTTAAGCAACTCGAGTTGATGCTCGTGTGACATTAGTGGTAGGACAACCTCCTACATCCAAGAAGTGCTCAATGTCAAAATTTCACTAAAATCAATAAATTTTGGAGCTTTTGCACCTCCAACTAACAATTGTGTCACAATTTTCAATTGCATCACTATAATTATTTTAGCCAACAGTGTCGTCCCTATTCAAATCTAAGCATCGCACTAGACAATGGTATCACCATAATTCCCAATGTTACCCAAAACAAATCTTAGCTAGCATTGCTAAATGCAATTGTATTGCTATAATCAATTTGAAACCCTAATTCTAAATCTTGGGAAGCATTTCCATTTATAATGGAATTTCCATAATTGACAATTATGTCACTAAAAAACTTAAAAGTTTCACAATATAGTGATGCCTAACCTATCGTAGCTTCAATGCCTAATAAATGCATGAAAAAAGTGAAGTGCAAGGAAATTTCAATTTGTGTATAGCTGGTCCTGTGCCTGGAGGCTACTAGTACTCTCAAATATGATAAGTGATGTGTCGTGGAAGCATGCAACAAGCCATTTTATCAGAGGGACAGAGCAAAAAGCATAGAAAATATCAAAGTGTGAATACACAAATGAATTGAAAGTGCCCCTCTGACATATATTTATGCCTAAAAGTTAGGGTTTTTTCCCTAATTTGAGAGGAAAGCTAGGGTTTTTATCCTATTTCACCGATTCTTGAGCTATGAGGCATATTTTGTTCCATTTTTTATGATTCTAAGCTTGTTTTTACATCTCAGAGCCCTTTTTGACACCCGAATCAATGCTAAACCTTTGTCGCGAGATCAACCCAAGATTTCAAAATTTGACCCGATCTTTGAGAGGGTAGGGTACCTACTTAATTCCTTCCACTGGTGTAGTAGTGGCACATCTAAAAAATCAAGAATTTTTAATTTTTTTATCTAATAAATAGCATTAATCTAAAAAGTGTAGGTATTTGAACCAATGTAATAGGTACCTCACTTCAAGGAGGGAAAAAATGTAGACACTTAAAATTATCCTTAATGATACTACACACTTGAATCTAATCACTAATATTGTTTCATGCAAAAATTCATCATTTTTTTCCTGTTTAATTAAATAACCTTGGTTATTTAATTAAATGTATCATTTTTTAATCTATTAATCTAATTGACTTAATTAGGTTAATTCACTCCCTTTTACCTTCACCTCTCATCCTATTTAATTAAATAAATCAAATTATTTAATTTAAACCCCCTATGTCCTCTCATTTAATTAAATAATCCTATATTATTAAATTAAATGTCATATTGCATCCCCTTTTTTATTAAATAAACTAATTATTTAATGAGCATCCTATTTGATGCAGTAGCATCCTTGGTTCTTGGCAATCTTGCATCAACCAAAAATATTTTCTTTTAGTTTTGTTCTTGCTTAGTTCTTGTTCAATTCAAGTTGGTGCTTTCATCATATTTTGTCACCAAACCCTGCGGATCTATGTGTATATCATGGACATGTTCATTTTCCTTATTCCAATATTTGAGCACAATTAGATCTTTTTTGACAAGTTGTCGCTTCCAGATTTGATGGCAGTTTCTTGAATTGACACTGGAATAATTTTCAAACCTAATGGCTAGTTCGATCATTTGTGGATCTTCCCCGTAGCTTGCAGATCTCGATGGTGTGATTTTAACTATTTTGTGGAGTGTCCCCGACCTTGATTATAGGTCCACACTTTATCCTATGCATTCACCAAGGAGTAATTCAAATTTGAGGCTGACCTATTCATGTGCACATTACATTTTATTTCATTGGAGATTGTAATAGTCTTTGGCTGACGTGGATGGTTCTAGATCCCTAGATGTGGTATAAATAATTGTAATAGATCATTAAGAAGCAACATATAGAAGGATAGGTTTGATATGTTAGAATTTACCTCGCATTAAGGAGCGTATAGGAATGTTGTACATTTTTAAACTTGCTATATCAGGCCTATGAGCCGAATCTATAAGCCTAGATGTTGCCAGCCGAATGTAATTGAGATTTCTATTAATGAACATGTTTTAATCTACATTTTCCTCCATATTCCATGTTGTTTCTGTTGTGTTACTCTTGTTTCATGGTCTAGATTATTCTCTTTGAGGAACCTCCTACTGTGGCTACACCATATTGGTATCAGAGTGAGATTTGATCCATGAGAGATCACCAAAATTCATGGAGTACTATTGAATATTTTTTGTGGGGTGGCAGATTGAGGATCCGACCTACAACTGTAGAGAACTTGTGTAAAGATTGTGGGAAGAAGAAATGTTAGAGGAAATGGAGCGCATGGAAATGCAGACCCAACTTTGATGGAGATGTTGAGAGGAATTGCTACTAGATTAGATGCAATTGAAATGGCCCAGAGGAGAGGTCAACCAATTGATGATGTGAGTGATAAAGAGGTAGAAGTACAGGAAGAAAAAGGAAGAGAAGATCAACCTGGCGTAAATCAGGGAGAAGAAAGGTTCATAACAACCCTAACTAGAGTGAATACTAAGCCACATTTCAATCCACTAGATTATAATGGTAAGTTGGATTTAGATGAATTGCTTGATTAGATAATAGAGATGGAAAAGTATTTTGATTTTGAAGGTACCACCGAAGATAATAAGGTGAAATTTTCTTGTACAAAGTTGAAAGTATGTATGCATCCCTTTGGTGGGAACATTTGTAGACATATAGAGAAAGAAGGGGAAAATAAAAGATAAGATCATGGGATCAGATGGTGAATAAGTTGAAAATAAAGTTTATGCCTATAGATTATCAAATCAGTTTGTTCCAAAAGTTGCAGAATTTGAAGCAGAAGGAATCAAATGTGACAAAGTATATTGAGGAGTTCTACAAGTTGAATATCAAATCTAGACATTCAGAGGATAAGATTAGGCAAGTAGCTAGACATGTGAATAGCTTGAGGTCATCTATATAGGATGAGATTATCTTGATTAAGTTGCAGAGTGTGGAAGAGGCATATCAATGTGCCCTAAAGGCAGAAGAGATGTTGAATAAAAGACATTAACAAAGATAGAGAGGAAGAGGTGGAAGATTTGAAAGAGGAATATTTTTTTATTGGAGGAGGAAGAGGAACTTTTACAAATAAGAATAAAGATGAGGAGGTTGAAAAGAATGATAATTCATACTATAGAGATGATGGAAACACTTACCAAATAGAAGGATATAGTGGTTACTGGAATGAGGGTTACAACAAAAGATGATAGAGGATAGGAGAAAAGAGTATTCAAGAGAACTTGTTTTAAGTGTGGTGGAGAAGGACATAGAGCATTTGAGTGTAATCAAGGAGAGACAAGCAAAAAGAAAAAGAACAATAGATGAACAACCTTCACTGAGGAGGATCATGTCAGATCATCTAATAAATTGGAAGATGGAGAAGTGTTGGTGAATAGAAGAGTATTATGTCAAAGTGAGATGGACTAGGAACCATTGCAGAGAAAGAATTTGTTTTAGACTAGATGCAATGTAGTTGGTAAATGTTGCAAAGTGATTGTTGATAGTGGGAGTTCTGAGAACCTAGTTTCTAAAGAAATGGTGATCAAATTGAAGTTGGAAAGATTGAAACACCTGAATCCCTATCAAATAGCATGGATTCAAGATGAGCATAAGATATTGGTAAGTGAACAATGTTTGGTGAAATTGAAGATAGGAAATTACCATGATGAAGTTTTGTGTGATATCATGCCTATAGATGTATACCATGTCTTTTTGGGAAGACATTGGCAATATGATAGACATGCTATCCATGATGGAAAGGAGAATACATATACTATTATTGCTTATGGGATGAAGTAGACTTTGTTGCCATTGGAAGATGTTCCTAAAATTGAGGTTTGTAGGAGTGCTAGAATTTTTTTGGTTGATGGAAGGAGATTTTTGGATGGATTGAGACATTATAACATGTGTTATGGCTTGGTTTCTAAGAAAGCTGAAGACTTGAAGCATGTATAAGAACAACTAGAGGAGATAAAGGAATTGTTGACATAATATAAGGAGATCATTTCAGATAATGTACCTAATGGATTGCCACCTGTGAGGAATATTAGTCATTGCATGGATCTGATTCCTGGAGCTAGTTTGCCTAATAAAGCAGCACACCGGATAACACCTGCAGAGAATGAAGAGTTGAATAGACAAGTGAAAGAGTTGTTGAGAAAGGGTTTGACCAAAGAAAGCTTAAGTCCTTGTGCAATCCTTGTTGTGTTGGCACCTAAGAAGGATGGAGAATGGAGGATGTGTATAGACTCTAGAGCCATAAACAAGATCACGGTGAAGTATATATTTCCTTTTCCTCAGATGGATGGATTTATGGATTGTTTGAGTGGATCTAGATACTTTACAAAGATTGATTCAAAAAGTGGATATCATTATATCAAAATTAGAGAAGGAGATGAGTGGAAGACAACATTGAAGATAAATGAAGGATTGTATGAGTAGTTGGTGATGCCTTTTGGACTAAAAAATGCACCGAGTACTTTCATGAGGCTGATGAATGAGGTATTGAAGAAATTTTTGGGTAAGTTTATGATTGTTTACTTGGATCTGACATCTTGATTTTCAGTACGACTATCTAGAAGAACATTTATTGCATATAAGACAAGTTTTGCAGGGGTTGAGAGAAGAACAGTTTGTTATAAACATTAAGAAGTGTAGTTTCATGAAGGAAGAATTGGTATATCTAGGATTTGTGATATTTGTGGATGGATTGAAGATGGATCCTGAGAAGGTAAGACCAATTGTGGAGTGGCCTACACCAAATACCATTGGAGAGGTAAGATCATTTCATGGATTGGCTATTTTCTACCAAAAGTTCATTAGGAATTTTAGTTCTATTTGCAATCCTATGATAGAAACAATGAAAGGAGATAAGAAGTATTTTAGGTGGACATCTGGAGCAGATCATAGTTTTGAGTTGTTAAAATAGAAGGTGACTGAGTAGCATGTGTTAGCTTTACCATATTTTGACAAGGTATTTCAAGTAGATTGTGATGCAAGTGGAAATGCAATTGGAGTGGTATTAAGTCAAGAAGGAAGACCAGTAGCTTATTTTAGTGAGAAATTAAATTATGCTAGGAGAAGATATTTAGTGTATGATTAGGAGTTTTATGCCATATTTCAAGCCTTGAAGAAGTGGATACATTACTTTTTGCCTAAGGATTTTTTGTTGTATATGGATCATCAAGCTTTGCAATATTTGAAAAGTCATGGTAAGTTGAATTAGAGACACATGAGATGGGTAGAATTCTTGCAGATTTATACGTTTGTTTTGAAGCATAGGAGTGGAAATTCAAATAAAGTTGTTGATTCTTTAAGTAGGAGAAGGAATTTACTGACGAAGATGAGAGTGGAGGCATTAGGCTTTGATGAATTGAAGAAATTGTATGAGGAAGACCCAAATTTTATAGAACCTTGGAGAGCTTGTAAAGAACTAGTTTTGAAGGATATAAGTCAGTGGTTGGATTATTTCATTTAGGAGGATATGTTGTTCAGAGGGAATCAGTTGTGTATACCACAGAGTTCAATGAGGGATAACTTGGTGAAAGAAAAACATAATGGAGGATTGTTAGGACACTTTGGAGTTGATAAGACAATATCATTCGTAAGTGAGAACTACTTTTGGCTACAGATTTATAAGGATTTTAGGAAATTTATGCAGAGTTGTAGAGTTTTTCAAGTTACAAAAGGGTGTAGTCTGAACGTTGGATTTTATAAACCTTTGAAAGTTCCAGAGAGACCTTGGGAGGATATCAACATGGATTTCATATTCGGTTTTCCAAAGACATAGAGACGTAATGATTCTATATTTGTGGTAGTGGATAGATTTTCTAAGATGACACATTTCATATCTTGTAAGAAGACAACAAATGCAGTACATGTAGTAGACTTATTTTTCAAGGAAGTGGTCAGATTGCATGGGTTGCCTAGGAGTATTATTTCAGATGGAGATGTAAAGTTTGTTGGTTACTTTTGGAGAAGACTTTGGAAGGAGTTAAAGACATATTTGAATTTTAGTTCTACTTTTCACCCACAGAATGATGGATAGACAAAGGTAGTAAACAGGAGTTTGGGGAATTTGTTGAGATGTTCATTTGAAGAGAAGACTAAAAGTTGGGATTTAGTCCTTGCACAAGAAAAGTTTGCTTGCAATAATTTAGTGAACAAGAGTACATAAAAGACACCTTTTGAGATTGTTACTAGAGTTCATCCTAGAGGTATATCAAAGTTGAGAGAAATCAGTATGGAATACAAAAGGAGTGCAAAAGCAGAGGAATTTGTAGAACATATGAAGAAAGTGCATAATCAAGTGAAGGAGCAGTTGGAAAATATGAACCAGAAGTACAAGATGAAAGAAGATGAAAAGATGAGACATAAGGAGTTTGAAGTTGGAGATGAAGTGATGGTGTACTTGAGGATGAAAATATTTCCAGTTGGCACATACAATAAGTTGAAGATGAGGAAGTTTGGACCCTGTAAGATTTTGAGGAAATTTGGTTCAGGAAATGCATATGAAGTAAAGTTACCAGATGGCATGGGTATATCACCTATATTCAGCGTTACAGATCTACATCAATACCTTGAAGTAGAATTCAGTGAAGACAGTAAAAAAGAATTGAAGGATCAGTTTCCTAAACAATAGTCAAATGATATTGAAGAGATTTCAGATATTAGAGATGGGAGGAAGACTCGTGGAAGACAATACAAAGAAAATCTTGTGAAGTGGAAAGGTAGACCAATGGAGGATTCTTCTTGGATCTCCCAGGTTTATGTAGACCATATTGGTTTTCCTTTAGCCCCAACAAAGTGAGGGACTCACTTTTAAAATAACCCCAGATGTTTGATGCATGAGCATCCTTAGTTCTTGGCAATCTTGCATCAACCAAAAATATTTTCTTTTAGTTTTGTTCTTGTTCAATTCAAGTTTGTGGATTTGTCATATTTGCTCACTAGACCCTTTGGATCTATGTGTATATCATGGAAATTTTCATTTTCCTTATTCCAATATTTGAGCACAATTGGATTATTTTCCAAAAAGTTGTCGCTTCTGGATTTGATTATAGTTTCTTGAACTGAAACCAGAATAATTTTCAAACCTAATAGCTAGTTCGATCATTTGTGGATATTTCTCATAGCTTGTGGATCTTGACGGTGTGATTTTAACTATTTTATGGAGTGTCCCCAACCTTGATTATAGGTCCACACTTTATCCTATGCATTCACTAAGGAGTAATTCAAATTTGGGGCCAACCTATTCATGTGCACATTACATTTTCTTCATTGGAGATTGTACTAATTTTTGGCCGACGCGGATGGTTCTAGATCCCTAGAGGTGGTATAAATCATTGTAATATATCATTAAGAAGTAACATAGAGAAGGGTAGGTTTGATATGTTAGAATTCAACTCACATCGAGCGTATAGGAATGTTGTATTTCTGAACTTGATATATCAGGCTTGTGAGCCGAATCTATAAGCCCAGATGTTGTTGGTCAAATGTAATTGAGATTTATGTTAATGAGCATGTTTTAATCTACATTTTCCTCCATATTCAGTGTTGGTTCTGTTGTGTTACTCTCGTTGCATGGTCCAGATTTTTCTCTTTGAGAACCCTCCTATTGTGGTTGCACCACTATTATTCCTCATCTTGCACAATTAAAACTTAGTTCTAATTACTAATTGTTAATTTTCCTCACCCATCCACTTGCATAGGGAATATTCCAAAGGAATATTATTCTATATGGCTCCAAAAAGGGAATGATTATTTTCAAAGAAACCTTGTAATAAAATTTCAAAGTTGTTACAAAGTATGTTTGTTTAAATCATTCTCAACCCTTGATGCTTTTTTTGATCCATGTAATCTTTGATTCTCATCCATTGATGAGAATCCTTGATCCATGCCCTCACCCTTCATTCAATATTGGCCATTGATTGATCAAAATGATTTGAGCCTTTGATTCTTCATTTGCTCTTCTATAAATACTCCATCATTTGGAGAGAAATGGATCCACCTTTTCAGAGCAAAGTTATGTTGTTTAAATTCATACTCACTTACATCCACATTTAGCACCTATTAGCATTTTAGCTTAATCTTCATCCATATTAGCTTAAGCATCCATTAATGGCTTCCATTTTAGCTTAGTTTGCATCCATTTTAGCATAAGTTTACATCCATGGCTTGTATCTTCAAACTTAATTTCCATTTAGCATATCTTGCACTCATCTCCATCAAGAATTTTAGCATTTAGCACTCATTTTCATCATGTTATACTAGTTTTGCATCCATGTTTCATTTATGTTTCATCTATTTCATCAGTTTTTATCAATAAAATTGATTGGAACAACTCATATTATCCAAGCGATTGGGAAAGGGTCACCATTCCACATCAATGCAACACCACTCCCCTAATGGGATAAAATTTGGAGTCTAATTAGAATAGGTTTCTTTTAAGCTTTCATGCTCATTTCATGTTTAGTTTAATGGTTTATTTAGTTTCTTGATGCTTTCAAATATCTCTTTGGGATCATGGCTTAGGGGATTAAATATAGTTTAAATTCATTTGGATCTAGTGTGTTTAATTTGTACTATGACTATGATCACAAGCACATTCGAGTTGGAGTAGTACTGGGATGGGTGACCTCTTGGGAAGGCCCAATGCTTCACCTCTATGAGCATAACCTTAGATGAAATGAGTGCTAAGTGGACAATTCATTATCATGATAAATGGGTTCTTGTGAACCACTACTCATGAAACATGGGTCAATGAGTTTGATTCAAAAATTTGTACAATTGAATCCTAATAAAAATATCATAATTTGACACACTGTGTAAAATACCTCCAACTTATCAATTGATGAGCTAAAGGGGCTAATAATGAATGGTTCATAAGGCACAACACTTGCTAATGGTTTGGAAAATGGGCTTGCAAGCTAAGTGGGTTTAACCTTGGGGAAAACTCCACGTTTAAGCGCACTTGAGTTGGATTAGTATTGGGATGGGTGACCTCTCAGGAAGGTCCAATGCTTCAACTCTATGAGTCTCAAATATATATAATGAGTCTAAGTGGACCATTCATTATCATGGGACATGGGTTATTGTGAACCACTACTCATGAAACATGGGTCAATGAGCTTGACTCAAAAAACTATGCGGTTGAATCTTGATAGCAATATCATAATTTGACATGTTGTGGAAAATAACTCCTACTTATCAATTATTTTAAATTTAATATTTAATATTTTTAATATTATATAAGGTTATTATAATTAAAATATTACCTTGTCTACTAATTTTAAATTATTATCAATCTATCTCCAAATCAATAATAAATACTTTTAATACAACAAATTCTATAATTAACAACATAAATAAATATTAAATAGTTTAACACTAACATATAATAATCAGCGAAATAAATAATAATTTAATAATCCTTTTACCTATAAATATTTATATGTGATGTACTATTGATATATTGATTTCCAATATTCTAATTATATTGCATTATAATGGATATACATACAATTCAATTAACATATAAAAATATATATTACATAAAAAAAATTAATTTCCATAATTTTTACATTCTAATCAATATACATATAATTTAATTAAGATATTATGTCTTAAGTACACTTCAACCAAATTAACTTTGAAACATAAAATTAATTAATCAATAAAAAAACTAGAAATTATCTCAATAGTCAATTTTAAGAATTTAATTTCACTATCACATCTAAAATCACAGAACCAATAATTATTTGTCATAAATACTAACATTTCAATAAATTATATTATTACCACATCATTAAAAATCAAGAACAAGTACTTTTATTACAATACTTTAAAAAAGGTGCTTACCTACCACATTCATTTATTATCAATAACCCAATAAACACTCTAAATATGTCTTAAATGATAATACCATGATTTCTGTGAGCCTATTCTAGCCATCAATAAGAAACTTTAAACAAATGAAATAAAGACAATTATATCCTCTGTGAAGACTTCAAACTTGTGTTCATCAATAAACTAATTAATTAAAGCACAAAAAAAGTCTTGTCTCTATTACTCTACGTCCATAAATATAAAGCAGGTTTTCCAAGTATGGCAAGATGTGAACACGTTAAGATGGAAAGATGTCCATAAATATAACACATTTAGATTTGTAGATCACGTTGAAATTCAAGCTTGGAATTTACCCTTAAAAGAAAAAAAAAGCAGACGTAAGACAAACTAAGATCCAAAAGAGACAGAGCAATATCAGAATAGTCATGAGCCAAGATTAGTTTACAAGCATTCTATTTGTCCAATTAAATAATGAAAAGAAAATAACATGGAAGAGAAGAGAACAATGTTAGCATAGAAATTAATGATATTCGAGTATCCAAAACATGATTCAGCCCTCCTTCTAGCGCCATTATGTAGCACCATTATGTGGACGTTAAATTCTTCATTTGCCCAAACACACACATTAATATTGCCATTTAAAACAAAGCAAAATAAGAACACCCCTATGAAATAATGAAACATGTTAATCATGCAATGAAAGGAATCAAGGAAACTAAACAAAGCATATTAAAAACATGATCCAACTTTATCTCATAGTGAATTGGTGCTATTGTGGAAAATAGCCCTTTCCCAACCCTTGATAAGCTTGATGTTGCAAATGATGGTGAAAAAAATCAGTTCTGAGTTTAAGAGAATGACTTTGCATGAAGATTGTGGAGTTGTGGAGAAAACCATTGGATTTGATCCTTATTTATAGAATAGAATGATATAA
>VDFB02128647.1:0-24056 GCA_007258455.2 Sequoia sempervirens
ATAGCATAGAATCATAGCAATAGCAGTAGAATCATGATACATCTCACTCACAGCCCCTGTGCATAATCACAGCCCCTGTCCATATCCGTATCAATAATTTCACTTTCATCATCATCTAGAATAGTTTTCCTTTGCATACTCGTTCTGCAGCAGCCATTTGGAGAAGCTTACACAATCTGAGAGCCAAAAGCTTCAAAAGAATCTCTGTGGATAGAGAAAAATGGGACGACACTGAAGAAGATTTTGTTTGCTTTTAATTTAGTTTAATTTCTTTAGTTTAAGGTTTCATTTAGTGTTTTAGTGTTTTGTTTTACATTTCAATTAAACATTATACACATTTTTGGCGCCCACCGTTGGGCCCTTTCCCCTTTTTAATGTTTTGTTTGCAGTTTTTTTTGACAGGTTACAGGAAAAACAGCGGAATAGCGCAGACGACACATTTTCGAAAGAACACTTCCAGTTTAGCGCCCGTGACTAATCTTTCAGCACCCTTGAAGTCTGTTTCAGCGCCCGTGACTAATCTTTCAGTGCCCTTGAAGTCTGTTTCAGCGCCCGTGACTAATCTTTCAGCGCCCTTGAAGTCTGTTTCAGCGCCCGTGACTAATCTTTTAGCGCCCGTGAAATCTGTTTTAGCGCCCGTGAAATCTGTTTTAGCGCCCGTAAAATCTGTTTCAGCGCCCGTGAAGTCTGTTTTAGCGCCCGTAACGTTTATTTCAGCGCCCCTAATTTGTTTTGCAGCGCAAATTTTTAGAGGACTGTAATCTGTAATCTGTAACTGTAATTTAATTTAACTGATTCCGACGCAGCCGCGGACAGTTAATAATTTTAAGCATAAAATTTACCGATCCTAGGGTAGTCATTTAAGGATAAAATTTATCAATCCTAGGGTAGTCATCTAAAAGCATAAAATTAACCAATCCTAGGATAGATACTTTATCTTTCAATTTGGGTTTAAAATTGAATTTTCTTGTTATGTGAAGCAACATCTTCACTTAGTTAGAAATTTTTTATTTTGGTGCTTAATAATTGAACCCTTGTTTGCTTTGTTCTTGGTGATAGGCCTATGCTCTCCCCTTAACTGGGTGATCAAAATGCCAAACTCATCAATTTTCTTTTATGCAATTTACTGCTTTATTAAAACCTTGTAGAGAGCTTGCTCTTGTGGGAAAAAGTACTCACCCAAGAGGAACGACTCAAGTGGGTTCAAGCCAAAGCCAGGCTATTCCACCCCACTATAAAATTTAAAGCAAAATTGGGGAAACCCTCTTTTGACGGTAGTGTGCATGATAACCATCCCCAAAGCCTTTGTTCTAAAGGTAGGGAGGTCTCTCAAGGGAGTCTATCATTTGCCGCACCGAACGGAAATCCTTACTACGAACCTAGTGTAGTAACTAACCGAGTCAGTATCCAAACATCATCTCAATCACAGTGCAGGGGAGGGAAGAATCTACCCCCAAGATACTCACCATATAACTGTCAAGGATTGTTTGCTCAGGGGATCCGGTATCCACTTCCGTCACTCTGAGTACGCACCTGGAAAAGACAAAAACACGGGCGCCCTTTCGGGGGTGACACGGCTGTGTGAGTCGACGTAGTTTTAAGATGTGGGCTGTTGATTGCTATGATGACCTACTTGAGAACTAAGAGTGAGTCTGTTTGAAGTGCCTGTCATGTGTAAAACCTGTTAAAACAATTTTTGAAAAACATTTCGGTTACACACTTGATGTTTAGAATAGGACTTAAAAAACAACTGTTTTAAAATTGTTTGATGTGTTTTCATTATATTAATTTAGATAAAGATCATCCAAAACACTCATTATCATATTGATCAATCTCATGTTACGAGATTGGAAATCTACAAAGTTTGTAAAGAAATCCGTTTCCAAAAGGATTAAGAAGCCAAAGAAACCTCTCAACCACAAAAAATTATTGAAGAAACAAAAATTCTTATATCAAAGTCGAAAAGTTTTACTTAAATATAGAACTTTTCTTCATAGGTATCATGATTGTGTTAGAGGTCTTTCAGATGATTATGCCATAGAGCCCTTGTATTCACAAGCTTATTTTCAAAGAAGAGCCCTTTGTCAAAGGCATAACCATAGTCAACGCATCCGTTTTAGTTATATTCCCCAACCAGCAATCGAATACTCTACTCGTCCAAATCAAATATTACAATAGAGAACTTAGAATATATTAGGCATCTATCACAAAATCCATCTTTTTACAAAGCCATGATCAAAACTTCATAAAGTGCAACAACCATCCTTTTCTAGATCTTTTGCTTATATTCCCACCAACAGGATTTTCATCCTTTCACTTAGGGAACAACACAAGCTACAAGATTAGAAAATTTTGTATAAGTCATAGAATTTTCATTCTATCTTGACCTTCATACATACCACATCAATTGCACTATTTAATTCTTTTGATCAAAAGCGAGTAAAATTTTGATACAAATCTATGCCTGTCTTCACAAGATCTCAAAAACAAATGGAAAAAGACGAGGGAGAAACTACAACTAGTAAAATGGGTGATCGAAATGAAAAAGAAGAGGAAACATTTAATCTTGATGAGATAACAGAAGAAAAGCTTCAAGAAGCAGAACAAGATCCTCAATTCCATGCTCTTATGGAAAGAATCCTAGAACGTAACAAAGAAAAATATTTTCTTACATTAGCTAATCAAGGAGCTAAGTTGCCTCACACCTTTGACATAGAGGGGATTAAACAAAACCTTGAAAATCCTCCTAATGATTTTAGTGCTCTTAACCAACAGATAAAAGAATTACAAGGGCAAATAAAGGAAATGCAAGGAGGTACAACAAAGAAATATGTTTTGGAAGACATATCTCCTTATCCATTTGATAGGAGTCTTCAAATGATTCCATTTCCAAAACATTGCGAAATTCCTACGTATGATAGGTATAATGGAAAAACTGATCCCATAGACCATGTTAGGGATTTCCGAAACATGAGTCTTGAATTCGCCTATGATGATACTTACTTGATGCGATTATTTCCACGAAGTCTAGGTGTACAATCCATGGAGTGGCTTTCAAAAATCACTCCACCTATCAAAACTTTGAGGAGTTGATAAATCAATTTATCTCACAATACGCCTACAATATTCAACATCAAATAACAATGCTTGATCTTTGTAAAGTGAAACAAAAGGTAGGAGAACCTTTTACTACATTTTTACAAAGATGGAGAAGGTTATTTGCACGATATTCTCGTCCTATTCCTGAAAAGGAAAAGATGGATATTTTTATCAATAGCCTTGATCCAGAATTAAGCTATAGGCTTAACCTTCATTGTCCTCATAACTTTGAAAAATTGATTGAAAATGCAATCACTATTGAAGGAGCCTTGGTTAAAAGGGGAGTGATAAAACTTGATAATCCAAGTACATCAAATCAAAACAACGATAAAACAAGGTTTTGGAATAGAAACAAAAATGTTGTTAATGATGGTATAGTGGATGCAAATAATTTATGAACAAGACCATCCATTTTCAATCTATCAAGTGCTCCAAGAAACAATTCACAAGGAAATACAATTCAACAAGGAAACAACAATCAACAAGGACAAATTTCCAAGCAAGAGAACATGACCAATCAAAATACCAATCAAAATCGTGGTAATTTCAATAATAATCTTGGCAATACCCAAATATCAAATCCGTCTAGACCTTCATTCTTTTCAAATCGATGGACTTTTACTGCTTTGGGTCAATCTCTTGAATCTGCTCTCAAGGAACTTCTTGATAATAAGGTTATCACTTTACCACCACAAAGAGATTATGAACCACAAGTTAAACCACCATCATGGAATGACTCGTATTATTGCAATTATCATTGATGTAAAGGCCATAGGACAAACAATTGTCAAGCTTTGAAAAATCTAGTACAAGATTTAATTGACAATGGTACTATTACAATTGAGGGACATCATACCAATGATGATCATCAAGCATTCAAAGATCCTTTGCCAAACTACCAAAAGGGGGAAACATCGGATACCAAAGCCAAAAGCATACATAATGTTGAAGACAATATAATCCGCCATATTTACACGGATGATAATCGGATTAATGTTATCAAAATTAAAGGAAAACAAGAATATCAACAGGTTAATGTAACAACAAGAGGTCAAGCAAAGGTTGTTTTAAAAGGAAGTTCATCTAAAACAACTATTTCTTCTCCAACTCAGTATAATCTGGTTGATCAATTGAGAAAAACATCAGCTCAAATTTCTATTCTTGAACTTCTTAAAATATCCCCTATACACAAAAATATTTTAGAAGAAGCGCTTGTGAACACAACTGTTGATATTGATCTAGATGCAAACAGATTTCAAGCCATGGTGGGACATTTGTCTTCCCCCACTTGTCTTTCATTTTCCGATAAAGATGATGCTTCTATGACACATCCACATAATTCCTCGTTATATCTTGAAGTCATGATCCATAAACATCGAATTAGACATGTCTTAATAGATGGAGGAGCCGGTTTGAATATTTGTACCTTAAAATTGATAAATGCCTTAGGAATTTCAGAAAATGAAATTGATTCACGAAGGAAGATAACCATTAAGGCATATGATGATGAAGAAAGAGCTTCTAAGGGATTAATATTGCTACCTATCAGAGTGGGACCTGTTGTGAAGAATACTTTTTGTCAGGTTCTAGATCGAGATTTGTCTTATTACATACTTTTGGGTCGTCCGTGGATTCATGATACGCAGGCCGTACCATCAACATATCATCAATGTATCAAGTTTCCATATGATGGACAAGAAATAACCATACAAGTTGATTACAATAGTACCCAAACTTGTTCCAATCTTAGGGTGAGTCAAGATGTCTTTGTGCCACACAATAGAGAAGCTCTTGTTGTTTCTTCTTCTAATCTACAAGTCCAATCACAAGAATTGACAAACAATCTTGATACTAAACTGAAGTTTAAAGACAAAGGGGTAGGTGAATATTCACTATCTCTTTCTACTTTACCTCCTTCTCCAAGATCACATGGATTACCAACTTTATCAAATCAAAAGATTGCAACTGCTTCTACATCTCAAACTTCCGTGCCAATCACAAAGGTTGATGGAAAATTCATTAGAGCTAATACCACTGAAGAAGAAGCTGAAGATAGGGACATCCTAAATTGGCTATACAAAGATGAAGATGAATCTCTCTTGCACATTAAGTTACCTAAAGAACAATATGGTAAAGGGTACGCTATCATGCAAAAGATGGGTTATGAAGGCAATGGTCCTATAGGGAAATGAAGAGAAGGAATTGTGGAACCAATTCAGCCTATTTCAAAGCATTCAAGTGATAAAACAGGACTTGGATATGGTAAAGATAAAGAAGAACTTACTTCACAACAGACATCATTAGTTCATAAAGGAGAATCTGTGTCAGATAAATCTCATGAATCAGTTTTCCAATTGCAAAATAGTTCAGATACTGATTCTAATGAATATGAATGGGACACCATTTATAATGATGAATTTTGGAGGGATAAACAAATTGATATTATACATAAATATGCACCTGTTCTTATACAAGGAGAAGGTTCAAGGCCTCCACTCGATTATATTTTACAAAGTGATCATGACTCAAGTGAGGAAGAATCAGATTCTAACGAAATTGATAATCAACAGGAGAATACCATCACAGACCTTGTTTACCATGAGGATAACAACCATATCATGACTCTGACAATTCAAGACCTTACCCAACCTAATGATCCTATGCCTTTAGTTTATCCAGAACTTATAGATTGGGACATTGACGCACCTATTCATATTCCTACATTCAGTAATGATGAAGATGTTATAACTTTCCTTTGTTCCTCAAATGAAGAAAACAATTGTTTCATTCAAGAATCTTATACTCATAATTTTGACAAGGAAAGTGTCAAGTCTCTTAGCTGCAAAATAAATGAAATAAAAGATGGATCTATTGATGAAAACCGAAAAAAGGCAGTGATAGATCAAAACAAGAGAAAACAGGGTGGTTTTAATCCGATGCTGAAAACTTCTTTTCTCGAAAAATTAGCGATTTAGAAATCTTGACACTCTTCCCAAGTATTATCATGAAAAGATCTTTCTATTTTGACTTAAAACCAACTAACCAATCAACATATACAAATGAAATTCCAAAAGTTTTGCAAATTGCAGCATCATTAACAGTTGAAGAAGTCCAGAAATTCATGCAATTCTTGAAGGATAATCAAATTAACTTTGCTTGGTCATATGCTGATATGCCAGGGTTAGATCCTAATATGATAATGCATCATTTATCTATCAAACCTGGGATAAAACCTGTAAAGCAAAAGCTCAGAAAGATGCATCCACATGTTGCATTATTGGTCAAAGAAGAATTAAAGAAGCTTTTAGATGTTCAATTCATTCGAACTATTGACTATGCAGAATGGATTTCAAACATTGTACCTGTTTCAAAGCCAGATGGACGGATCAGAGTTTGTACAGATTTCAGGGATTTAAATAAAGCATGCCCTAAAGATGATTTTCCTTTACCTAACATAGATTTGATTGTTGACTTAACTGCTGGACATGCAATGTATTCATTAATGGATAGATTCTCAGGATACAACCAGATAAAAATTGCACCAGAAGATCAAGATAAAACAGCGTTCACATGTCCTTGGGGTACTTATTGCTGGAATGTAATGCCATTCGGGTTAAAGAATGTTGGAGCTACTTATCAAAGAGCAATGACAACTATTTTTCATGATATGATGCATACATTCATGGAAGATTATGTTGACGATTTACTTGCTAAATCTCATACACGAGATGAACACCTAGAAATATTGTCAAAAATCTTTGTCAGAATGGAAAAATTCAATGTTCGACTGAATCCAAGGAAATGTGTCTTCGGTGTTACATCTGGAAAACTCCTAGGGTACATTGTTTTAGAAAAGGGTATAGAAGTTGATCCAGAAAAGGTACAAGCTATAATGGATATGCCTCCACCACGAAATATCAGTCAATTAAGATCCTTACAAGGAAGATTACAGTCCATTAGAAGGTTTATAGATCTTACACATCCACCAGTTCTAATTCCGCCTATTCCAGGAGAGCCGCTTATACTTTATATTTCAACAACAGAAGTATCTTTGGGTGCATTGTTAGCACAAGAAGACTCTACAGGTAAAGAAAGGGCTATATATTATATCAGCAGAACCTTAACAAGACACGAGTTAAATTACAGTTTCATTGAAAAAGCTTGTCTTGCAGTAGTGTTTGCTTCTCAAAAGTGGCGACATTATATGTTGACTCATACAGTTAAGCTGATAACAAAGATAGATCCATTGAAATACCTATTAAGCAGAGCCACTTTAACAGGAAGACTTGCAAAATGGGTAATGATCTTAAGTGAGTTTGATATTCACTATGTAGATCGAAAAGCGATTAAAGGACAGGTCATTGCAGATCAGTTAGCTGAAGCTCCTTTACAAGAAGAAAATCCAATGCATATTGAGTTTCCTGATGCAGATGTCTTTACAGCAACAATTCAGAGACCGTGGGCATTATACTTTGATGGATCTTATACACAATATGGCTCAGGGGCAGGGATTCTTTTTGTTACACCTGAAGGACATACCATCTCACGATCATATCGGTTGATGTTTCCTTGCACAAATAACATAGTAGAATATGAGGCATTACTCATAGGATTAAAGATAGCTTTGGAATGGCAGATTACAGAGCTAGAAGTTTATGGTGATTCACAACTTATCATTAATCAAATTAATGATGATTATCAAACCAAAGATGATAAGTTGCTACCATACAAAAACATGGTGGATGATTATAAGAAATATTTTGTGTCAATTAAGTTTTTACAAATATCAAGAATTGACAATAAAGCTGCAGATGCAATGGCTACCATTGCTTCTTTATTACAAATATCAGAAGATCAAACCAAGTATGAATTCTTGGTGGAACAATTGTTTTCTCCTGCATATGATAATCCTGAAACCCAAGTTATATGTCATTTGACTAGTTCAAATTCACCTTTATATGGCAAAACTTATACCTATTTGAAAGATAACATCTTGCCTTTAGATTTATCCCGCAACCAAAAACGGAATTTCATACGCCAATCATCCCGTTATACCTTAATTGCCAATATCCTTTATAGACGTGGTCTTGATGGTACACTCCTTAGATGTCTTGAATGTGACGAATCTGAAAAAGCCTTACAAGAGGTTCACGGTGGTATTTGTGGAACTCATTCAAGTGGTTTGACCTTAGCGAAGAAACTTGTCAGAATGGGATACTATTGGCCTACCATGGAGCAAGATTCTTTTACTTTTGTTAAGAAGTGTTCTAAATGCCAGATCCATGGGAATCTTATTCATGCACCTGCACAAGAATTGCATCCTTTTATTTCAACATGGCCTTTTTCTCAGTGGGGATTAGATCTTGTTGGAAAAATACATCCTTCATCATCAAATGGTCATAAGTTTATCATCACAGCTACTGAGTATTTTACAAAATGGATTGAAGCTGTTCCTCTAACAACAGTGACTGGTAAACAGATATCTTCATTTATCCTGAATTACATTATTTGTAGATATGGAATTCCTAATTCTATTGTTACCGATAATGGAAGACCTTTTAAGAATCAGGATGTTGATGAACTTTGTGAAAGATTTCATATCCAACACAGGTACTCTACACCTTATTATCCACAGGGTAATGGTCAAGCAGAAGCTTCTAATAAAACCATTTTGAAGATATTGAAGAAGACAGTAAATGATGCTGGACGTGATTGGCATGTTCAACTCAACCCAGCTTTGTGGGCATATAGAACTAGTATTCGCACACCAACAGGAGCTACACCATATGCTTTAGTCTATGGGGCAGAAGCGATCTTACCATTGGAAGTTGAAATACCTTCGCTTAGGGTTTCACTTAAGGGATTCATAAGTGATGAAGACTACTGAGTTTCTCGCCTTCAAGAACTCGAACTGTTAGATGAAAGACGCCAACATACAGCTGATCACTTGAAAGGTTATCACCAAGTCATGTCTCGTAGTTATAACCACAGAGTTAAACCACGGGCATTTCAAGTGGGTGACTTAGTTTTGAGGGAAAATCCACGTAATCAGCAAGATAGAGAAAAGAAAGGCAAATTTGAACCTAATTGGCTTGGTCCATTTGTTATTGTAGCAGCATATGGTTCTGGAGCATATCAGTTATCCACATCAGAGGGGGACCTGTTTGAAGAGCCAATCAATAGTATTCATCTTAAGAAGTTCTATGTCTAAAAAGTCCTGAAAAAATCAAAAAAATCATAAAAGGTCCTGAAAAAAATCAAAAAAATCAGAAAAATCTTGAAAAACTGCAATAAAAACAAGTGGTGAAAACTTGGCAAACAAGCGCTACTTGTGATCGAAATGGGCTCCTCCATTTATTAGTTTATGTCTTATTTTCACTTTAGGCATCATTCATCCACGTCTATCATTTGTAAATATCTTTCATTATCCATACCATGTAGTGGGAATCTTTAGGTTTCATCATGGCTTGATGAAATTTGTACATATCTTTTATCTTTAGGTTGTGTTTACACTGGGGGCAAAACAAAGAAACATACAAGAGAGGGGCAACGAGCTTTCAAAATATCACAAGCAGACAAATAACAACTTGACAAAACAAAACGAACATTGTCAAATCAAATCAATCACAAACATGTTTATGCCAATGAGAATCAAAAACAAAATGATCCAAACAAACTATCGACATGCAGAATATCAATGATGGTAACCAAATTGGATGATCTTAATCTGAATAAATGTTTGAAATGCCTTAAACAGGATTTGAATGGTTGTTTGATTTTTTATCATATCTCTGGAGTAATTCGATGATGTACTGAACTAGAAAAACAAGGAAGGAGTATGATTTTTCTTTGTCTGCTGTTTGCGAGGAAATCATTAGTACTATGCAAATTGGTCGCGAGACATGCTCTACTATGGATCATGGATGACATTTCGGAATTTGCATGGGAAAAGGGTTAACTCTTGTTTGTTTATGCAAGCAATACTCAGGTCATCTTGGTTCAATTATACCTAGATGCTTGTATTAACTTGCTATATTAAAAATCATGAAAGCAATACTCAGGTCATCACTGGTGCTAACATACCCTTTGATGCTTGTATTAACTTTCAACATTTCAAAGCTCTATGATGATACAAAAAGCATGTATAAGCTCTCCAAATGGCAATATTGTATGAATGTCCTGCATGGTTAGTATAGGTTGCATTCATGTTAGAATTTGCATCTTGCATTCATAGATTCCTAAAAGCTGGCAAAAAAATCAAAGATTTATATCTCCTCAAATATGACTGAGTATATTTTGACGTTCACAAAACATCATACATTCATTCATTTATCATAAACATCATTTCATAAATTATTGCATTAGAAAATCATCTATCATAAACATCATACATTCATTCATTTTATCATAAACATCATTTCATAAATTATTACATTCAATCATCTATCATAAACATCATACATTCATTTATCTCATACCATCATGTATATAAATAATCATAAATCATGAAGCCATCATATAGTACACATCATATATATATATATATCATGTAAAATCATCTCTGCATTTCATATATCTCAAAATGAATGTCAAAATGTACAAGGATGTCAAAATATAAATGATATAATATCATCAAAAATGTGATCATCTCACGGTGTATACAAAATGTCTCAACAGAATATCATAAAAGAGATCATATACAATGCACTAGGCCGAACTATCCTGTGATGGAGCTGGCCTAGGACCTGTACCACCTGCCCCTGATGGACCTGTATCACCTGCCCCTGATGGACCTGCTCCGCCTGACCCCGGTGGCCCTCTAGGAGGTAATGGCTGTGTCACACCCCTGCTGGTAGTACGAGAGCGACCATGAGTAGATCGTGACTAAGTGTAGCTCTCTCTGCTCAGCTGGGACTACATCATGATATCTAGTGCGATAAAACTCTGCCTCTCGAGTAGCCCTCGTAACCTCCCTCATCATATCACCCGCAGTGCTACTTCCGCTACTTTCAGGTATTCGCTAAGGTAATGGCTCGCTTTACCTCTGGCTGTTTAGCCAGATTCTTCGGTAAAGGATCGGTGCCGCACCGCAATCAGGAATTAAGGCTCGCGGTTTCAGATAGCCGAAAGCCTCGTGAAGCTTCAGATTGTGTTTCGCGAGGGGAGCATTCGATTGGCATTTGCTGCATTCATCGCATTTTGAGATGGGCTCGTAAGATGCTCATCTGGTGGTCTAATTTCGCTGCATACTTCTCTTCGCTACTCTCTCACTCTCTCTCGCTGTTTTCCTCGCTAATTTCTACTATTAATACTTCATTATTCTATTCAGTTACTATTCTTACTATTCCTCTCTTGCCTCTTTACTGGCTCCCTTCAATCGCCATTTCACCACTCGAAGTCTTCAAGCTGACGCTCTCGCCCACTTTATCGTGAGCGACAACCTTCATCGATCAAACATACGGGAGGTGGATGCCAGAGGAACATGAATGGAACATTACTCGCGTCGCCTCGCGATCCGCAATATCCACCGGGTAGTCCCACATCCGTGTACCTAAACTACAAACTCGCCACCGCCGCATCATATAAGAGACTGTGGGCCCTACATCGCAAGCTCTCCGCCATCGCCGCATAAATAGCTGAACCAACAGGCATACCCTGAATCCGACCAAACTGTCGCAATACACGTCCAGCAAGAAATCTCTCCAAGATCATCCATGTGGTCCGTCCAATCAAAAATCTGGAAGTGCATACAAAAGGCATCTCTCTCGCATCCTCTGGCCATGGCTCACAATCCAAATATGGCCTCCAGCATACTGTGTCCAAACTATCTAAAAGCCGCTGCCAATACACTAGTTTGCCCAGTCTAGGCTGAGCAATAATATGTGCATATCTCCATCTGTATGCTCGACCAGCTGGTCCTCTCCTCGAGTCAATGGACGTAACACTGCAAAATGCTCCCATGCCCATATCTGTAGTAATGAGCATCCAACCGCAAAACTCCGGCCTCTACCATATACGATGTGATGTAGCTCGTCATATAGGTGGGCTAGCATACAGGTACCCCATGCATATCGTGTGCCCTGCATCACCATGCTCTCTAAGACACGACCCCATCCGATCGCGAACCCCTTCGACCTATGGTCGGGGCACAACACACCTCCAATGAATCCTGCAAGTACAGCTGGTAGTGGTGGATAGGCATCTGTAATCTCACCCCATGGGATGAAGTACCCAGCAATCTGATCATCTCTGAATATCCGTCTCAAAGCAAGAGTACCTCCAGCCTCTCGTCTGTCAAAAACAACAATCTCTCCCATCACTGGGATCCGTAGGATGCGATATACGTCCTCGGGAGTCACTGTAATCTCGCCGGTCGGTAAATGAAAGGTGTTGGTGTCGCTATGCCACCTCTCTGCAAGTGCTGTCAATAGAGCCCTATTGAGGCGAACCTCGGGCATATCAAGTAATGAAGTCAAACCACAAGCATCGATCACATCTCTATCAGACTGTAATAAATGAGGAATCAATGACCATGTGCTCGGGAAAGTCTCTCGTACCTGCAAGACACCTAGTCTCTCCTGTTCACATACATCATCAAAACAACATCAATATCAAATCATCTTAACGTATCAATGAATCAATCAAATTATTTGTTTTTCATCATCATGGAACGCAAATAATCAACATCAAGTTTCTTTCTAACAACTTTAGGAGAAAACTTATCTATCCTATTTGTTTTTAACAACTTTAAAAGCAAATTTATCAGCTACTATTTGTTCTCCAACAATTTGGGAAACAAATTTATCATGTGGAACAAAAAGCGCTACAGAACTAATTGTGGGCGCTACAAAATTCCTTATCAGCGCTAAAGAAACTTTTGCGCTACAGAATCAATCAAGAGCGCTACAAAACTTATCATATGCGCTATGAAATATTTTGCGCTACAAGACATATCAAAAGCGCTGTAATATATTTCAAGTGCGCTAAGAAATCAATCGCGCTACAATACATATCATATGCGCTACGAAATAGTTCACGGGCGCTACGACATTGTATGCGCTATGGAAAATTTCAAATGCGCTACGATACGCCTTAAGGGCGCTACAATATTAAACGCGCTACGAAAATTATTGCATGCGCTACGATACACTTTAAGAGCGCTAAAACTCAATGTTTTTAAATTAAAACATTAAAAACATGCGCAAAATGAAATTTTCAACAGACAGGGATTTACGAGACACATACCGGAGGTCCGTAGTGCGCTGGCCGCTGATGACGTCGGATACGCTCGAAACGGTGCAGGTGAACTGGAAGTGCCATGATTATCCACTCAGAGCTCAATATTTGCAAATTTTACTAGGTTAAAATTGAAAATGACATGGAAAATGACATTTTTAACCTATATAATGGTAAAATTGGGGCATTTTTATCATATTTTCACATCCCAGGGGCAATTTCTTCATCAAATTTTCATTTCATATCTTATCAGCGCAATTTCTTCATATCATAAGTTTCGAACGATAAATCGATATCTTTAAAATCATCAAAATTCAAAATTCAAAATTCAAAAAAATAAAAATAAAAAAATTCAAATATCGATTCATCGTTCGCGGGGGCATACATCTATTAAATGTTTCAAATCAATATTTGGGGCAAAATTTCAAAATTCTTTGAAGTAATGCGTAAAACACATCACTTCAAAGAGGGGCAAAATGTATACACTTAAAAATGGTCATATCACATTGTCTGGTAATTAATTAAATATTTTTAATATTTAATTAAAATCTTTTGATTCTATCTACATATAAATAAATTTAAATAATTTATTTATATTGTTCATGATTTCATTTCGATTAAATATTTAATCACCTTTTCATATTCATTTCTTAATTAATTAAATAAATGTTACAATTTATTTATATTAATTATCATATAATCTTAGTTTGAATATTTTATTCAAATAAAGATTAAAATATTATAATTCTTCTAAATATCATTTATAATTAAATATTCCAAAATATTTGATTATTTCCTCTAAATCCAATATTCATTTTTAAATCATTTCAAAATTCCTCCAATTCAATAATCTATTAAATATTTCCAAAAATATTTAATTAAATTCTTCTAAATATTTCAAAAATCTTCTAAAGTCACATCATGATTAAATATTACCAAAATATTTAATTAATTCTTCTATAGTTTTCAAAAATCAAAAATCAAATATCAAAAAGCAATAAATTAAATTAAATAAATTTTATTTATTTAATTTGAGATTTATCTTCAACTCCCGGGAAACAAACTGCCAAAACAAAAAATTAAATTTCTCTGTTTCTGTGCAGGCTTGTTCCCGTGGGTTGAAGACAAGCTTCCATTCTTCTCTCCAACCTCTCAACCTCCCCCATTTTCTTCTCAAACCTCTCAATCTCTCACCATTCAAACTTACCAGACAATTCATAGCCATAGATTCTTGCCAGCAAGGATGAAGCCTGCAAAAAACTATAAATACAGCTGCCGGGAGCTCCAAAAATATATAGAATTTGAAGCAAGTAAATTATAGGCAAATTGCAAGTAGCATTAGCATTCATAGAGCATTTTCATAGCAATAGCATAGAATCATAGCATAATAGCAGTAGAACCATGATACATATCATTCACAGCCCCTGTGCATAATCACAGCCCCTGTCCATATCCGTATCAATAATTTCACTTTCATCATCATCTAGAATAGTTTTCCTTTGCATACTCGTTCTGCAGCAGCCATTTGGAGAAGCTTACACAATCTGAGAGCCAAAAGCTTCAAAAGAATCTCTGTGGATAGAGAAAAATGGGACAGCACTGAAGAAGATTTTGTTTGCTTTTAATTTAGTTTAATTTCTTTAGTTTAAAGGTTTCATTTAGTGTTTTAGTGTTTTGTTTTACATTTCAATTAAGCATTATACACAATTAGTTTATAAACAAAATCCTAAAGACTTTAGGTATCCACGAGTTAGTCCTTTTGTTACCAACTCACTTGTACACTGCTTTGGCAATTTCGGAGAATCAAGATGAGAATCTACAATATTCGCAACAAGTCTCCTGTAAAAGACTTAAATATTTAACTCCCAACCTTCATGTGGTCCTGACATCCGTCAACATCCAAGTCACCACCATACGTTGTCATCACCATCCATGCACACCGGTCCCACCAAACAATTGACTTGTACTTAATCGGAGAAAACACAAACTTTACAACCCCCAATTGGAGGTTAGGAAATTGCTAAACACCATGACACAGAAGGAGATCGATCAGTCAGGAAGTTAAATAACTTTTGAACTATGTGACAAGGTTCCAAGGTTAGAATCTGCAACAATCCCGTGACCAACAGACTGTCACCAAGTTACAAACTTTCAGAACCCTGTGACTTAAGTTTCAAGGTTTAAGTTTTGGGCGATAGGCTAACAAAGAAGACCAAACAAAGGGGAAAAATGCCAAGTCTTTAATAAAGGTTAAAGCCAACAAGTTGAGGCACATTTTCCAATACTTCCTTTTCAGGAGTAATATCTTGCTCTTTTTGTCTTATTTTCCTTCCCTTATATTCATAGACAAATGATTTGAATTCAAAAGTTTTAACAAAGTCACCATCATAAATGAATTCATGACCAGCCTTGACCTTAATGTCATTAGATAATTCATCTAATGCTTCAAATCTTACAACATTTTGTTCTTGACAGGGCTCATATTTTGTAATCATAAAGGCTTTTATTTGTTCTACTTTTTGCTCCTCTTCACTACTCTTCTCATCACTTTCTTTGTTACCTTCCTCTTCTTCACTCTTGTTAGTAGAAAAACATACAACAGGAGTAGGTTGTGAGGGTATGTGATCTAGAGGCTCCACATCTTTAGCCTGTACTCCTATATAATTTGCATGATATGTATCAAAAACATATGAAGGCACATCTTTTACTATTTCATTCATATGAGCAATAAGTTGCTCAATCCTAGCCAAGGGATCTTGTATATCACCAAATGCTTTTGAATATAATGGGACATTCTTTCTCTTCTACTCCTCCATGAGCATAAATTTATTATATGAGGCAATTCTATCACTGGTGGAAGCTTTATCTCAATTCCTGATCACATCATCAACTGTAAACCAATGCTCATATCTCGACAACCCTTGAGTTAATCTTGCCTGATGAATAAACCCCCTGCATCAAATTTCTCTCTTTCATACCCAAGAGGAAAGTTGTAATGTGCTATTTTAGCATCAATTTCCTCATACCCTTCATTTGCAACTATTGTAAAATCTCCAAAACAAAGAGTGTTGGGCATGAGTGATTGCTTATTATGACCCTTGAGGAATTTAGCATTAGATTTTGCTAGTTGTCATACAATATCTAGATAAGCAACTCTATTTGGAACTACACGGGGTAGAAAGTGTGGAATCCCTTCAAACCCATAGACTCTTATTATTGTGTAGTTAGAGAAAGCATACCAATCTCCCCAATTATGGTTCACTTTTCCTTTTGGGTCATTCTCCTTTGGTCTTAGAAATCTTTTGACCTCAAGGGATAAGTTGTGATCAAATGAATATCCCAGTAGCTTCATTAGTGGTTTATCACAAAATTCTTCAAAATATAAATAATGAGACCTTTCACATTGACTATCCCATAGTGAAGTCCACATCTGTACGGGTTTGAAGTTTCCATTTTCATCTTTATCTTTGATCTTTAGTTCTTTACTCCAGACATTTTTGGCATGTCCCTCAAAAGTAAATACATTAGCAAGGAATAGTGTTTAAAATCTATGCAGTCATTGTTATTTTTGATCCTTTCAAGCCTTTGAATTAGGGAATTAGAATTAGCTTGCACTGTGAAATAACCTAGCATCCTTGCTTTGTATATCCGTAACTATAACCATTGATGCAATAGACATAAGGGGTGGGACCTCTATTCCCAAGACTTGACCAGCTAAGTAATAGGTATACTAAAAGTATTCTTCAAACAAATCTACATGAAAAGGAGGGTTATCATTGCTCGAAAACCTCTTGAGCTGGCCTTCTGCATTTTTAGGTCTATGCAAAGGCAATATCCATCTCTTGTAGCTAGTATCCGTACATCGATATTCTATTAAGAGATCTTTGATTGTGAATGGAAAATTTTGGGGACATTCTACCTGAATACATTAGAGATCGAGTCTTGGGAGATAACAAGCATAATGGCTCCACTCGATGACTGGATAGTTCTCTTCTTGGTGTTATAGCGACTACCAAGAGCTTTCATTAATTCTACATTGATGAATATGTTTGGCACCACAAGTCTTCCTAAGTTCAACCTCCATGGGCTATAGACTAGTTGAAATTTAAATTGCTTTTTGTAGTGATACATGAAAAGCTCATATCCTCAATGTGGCATCCAAACATCCCCCAAACCCTTATGTTTTTCTAACAATTTACTTGTTTGAACACTTCTCCTGGGTTTTGGCCCCAACCCAAGACACTGGTTTATCAAATCTTGGTTTAAATTCCTCTTTTTCGGTTTTTTGTTTATTTTCCTTAGGTTTTTCGACAATTTTTTTCCATTGAATTCTCTAAAAAAATACAACTTTCTAGCTAAGAGTGATGTACTTACATGAATTTCTGCCTCCCCTAGTTTTGTTACGTAAGAGCTTTGAGTTCCATCTTTTCTACTTCTTCCCTTAGCGCAACCCTCCTAGTTTTTGCAATTGTATGATCAACTTGTGGTGCAATTTACTCCTACTCTGGCTCATTAATATACCACTTGTTTCAGTCTTGTCATCGGGGGGAGCTTTTATGTTAAATATCCCGACGATGCTCTTTGACGTCACATCAAATAGTAGTAATTGTTCATCGTTGTATCGTTGGAGCCTTGGTTCATTTTCCATCGATGGCCACCTTCTCCACCGATGAAATTTCTATTGGTCTATCGGTGGGACACCAAAAAATGCTACCTCAATGTGCCCTAGCTTCACTATTGAGTGTTATAATTTTGATAATCCATGATTGTATCAGGCCATAGGGGAATCACAATCATTCATTCCACCGATGTATTAGAGCTATGGAGATGTGATCATCTTTATTGCCTCTATCGGTCTATCAGGGAGACTACCTTGGAAGTTAGCCCAATGGAATGAGGTTACACGGATGTAAGGTTATGAACTATCCTCATTGGGCTATCAGTGGGGTGGTGATGGGAGTTCCACCGATGAGGTATTGTTAGGCTGATGATTTCAATGAGACTTAAAATTCTTTTATGAATGCGATTGTTTGGGTATGCTAGCTGCAAAATGGATCTTGTCACACAAATCTTAGTGATTTGTTTAAATCATAAAGTTAAGTCTAGTGAATTTTTGTAAGGACTGGGAGGTAAGTGGATAGAGGCTGATGAAAATATGCGGTATTTTTCAGTCCTAACACTTTCTATCATTCTTATTTAAGGAGCTTGCATGATCTTTGGGAGATTTATTATGAGATCTTATTAGTTGATACTATATATATCTATTCCAATTGATGAAATTGTGTGGTAATATGAGATAATATTTGTGTATTAGCTTAAAATACCTATTTTTTCATAGATTATATATACTTCATAGGTTGTGAAGTATGGGAATTAATATTACAGTGAAGCACTATCTTGAAGTTGTTAGCTTATGATGCTAGGTAAACCTTTGTGGATATTGAGGTTAATAATGCAATAGGAATGATGGCATGATAGACATGTCATCATTGGTAGGTTGTGATGTTATTCAAACCATGTCGATAGTCTATACTTGATTGATTAATCATATCTCCTTGAAGTAGGAAGAGAGTCTTTTCATGAGGGTTAGGTGTATAATTGATGGTTATATCAATATTCAACATTAGGGTTGATAAACATATATTTTGATTATGCTATTTTATTATTTCTGGCTAAGAGTCTATTCCTATTCACGAAATTCTAGAAGAGAACTTACAAAGTCATCATTGATAGGTTATGATGTTATTCAAACCATGCTGATAGTCTATACTTGATTGATTACTCATATCTCCTTGAAGTAGGAAGAGAGTCTTTTCCCTAGGGTTAGGGTATTTACTTGATGGTTATATCAATATTCAACATTAAGGTTGATAAACATATACTTTGATTATGTTATTTTCTTATTTTTGTCTAAGAGTCTATTCCTTTTCATGGAATTCTAGAAGAGAATTTATGATCCAACAACCCATACCCATAATATGAGGACTAAAAGAGTGCAAAAGCACAACCTCCTCTCTAGCTAAAATGTCCTCTAGATTAGATATGAATTTAGTGTACATTATACACATGTGAATATTGAGGCATATTTAAAGAGAGATTTTTATGATCACTTGATTGTTACATCACTTTTGATTAAAACCCTAGGTTGGGATTGTAAGAGAAGGGGCCCGACCATATTCAAAGCCCCAGGTCATGGAGGGCCAAGAGCAGAAGGTTTCCCTAACTTACCTCAACTTAATGGGGAGCTAGGAAATACAGGATGAGAATGATGAGGACTATAAGGTCCTTCGATCACTCTACATACTCAAAATTATAGGATAGGGCTAGGTGAGCTGGTTTTCGGGTTCAACACTATGCCTCAAGAAGCTCTCTACTCAAGGACAAAAGCGTGGTCTTGGGATGATGGCGCGACGCGTTGGCATATCTCAAGTGCGATGGCATCTGTACAACCAGACAAATAAAGAGACAAGGTGAAACTTAGGAAAAAAAGCTAATGACCCAACTAACTACTGCTCAAGGGCCAAAATAACACTATTAAGTAAACAAAATACTCTCTAATATGATAAAGAAAAAATGTAAGAGTTAGGGTGGCAAGAATGATCTCACAAAGAAATTCGTTCACCAACTAGCTCCCAAAAGCACATCCACCTACACACAAAGAGGAGGAAAAATATTGGGTGGCTATATAGGGGCCTACTTCAGTTAGACCCCCATTTAGGTGTTTCCATCTCCATGGAAAGCTAAGAAAGCGAGTATGATAAAGAAATTAATGTAATGAAGAACACTAAAACACTACAAAGCAATAAATGTGCTTACTCAACCAAGTAATAGAGGAGAGGAGAGGGAAGCTTACCACCTCCACCAAAAGCACTCAAGGCCAATGGAGGATAGAATGAGAGTACTCGAGCCTATGGTGTAATGGTGTTGTCCCAAACTTTCCCTACTGAAGTGGTGGAGTGAAGTTGTTGTTGCATTGTTACTATCTACAAGTCCAACATTTCTTCCATTCTGCATATACTGCTCTAAACTAAAATGATCTACACCTTGGTTCAACTATAACATCCAATATAACTAATTTTCTTCACTATCTCTTGACTAATATTCCTTCAAATTATGTGAATGGAGTACAAAAAGTGTTGCTAGGATGCTTGAAGAGTGTGCTAAGAGATGAAGTTGAATGCTTGAAGCTATGAAGGAGATTGCATAGAGGCTCTGTTGAATGCTTAGAAGATGAAATGAAAGAGTGAATAGTGAATTTGAAGGAGAGAGTGAAGAAAATGACCATATTCGAGTCAGTTCGCGGAAGGGGCATTACAAGTTGATTGCCAACAAGAAGTGTAACACCTCTATAAGTTCAACCACAAGAATCTGTCAGGGACGTAAGTGTGCTGCACAAACATCTACGCGCCATGCAAGTGTCCTCGACAAAAATTCCCCCACCGATGCTCAAAACAAGTGCCAAGTGGAATGAAAGCAGTGGGCTTAGGTGTAATTAAGCCTTTGAACTTAGTTTTCTAAAGTGGAGAAGGGTAAAAGAGGAATTTGCATAAGAGGTGAAAATTCACTCTTATACAAGGATTAACCTATCTAGTCAAATTGTACACTTGATTATTAAATTATTTTTATTGAAGCAATAGGTTGGGATTAACCGATATGATTTGATTAATCATTTGATTTTTTATTATACTTTATGGATTCATTTATTGTTGATATTATACTTTTGGATTAGAGTCATTCATTGTTGAGATCATACTCTTGAATGGAGACATTTATTTTTGGGATCATACTTTTGAAATGGAGTCATTTAATGTTGTGACATTATGTTTACCGTAAGTCTCATCTTGGTTATTCCTGGGTTAGGATAATCCATGGGAAAGGGAGTAACCTAGTTAGTCAGTATGTTATGTCATCACCTTTTAGATTGACTGTATTTCATGATTGAAAAGAGTATGAATGGTCAAATACCAAATCGAGCTAAGGGTGGGTGAACATACAACTTGCACTCAAAGTATTGGGTGTTGAATTCTTTAGCCAAATTAGTGTAAGTAGCTACTGTTTATACTATTGATTCACTATGATCCAGGATTGCATACTAGGTAGGGAAGTCATACATGTAGGTTGTAGCCAATGTCTGGTAGCTCTAGATATGTAGGATACAACACTATGCTCAAGAAGGCTAGGATTATGAGGTTATCAAACCAATATCTTTGTTGAAGGGTAGGGACATCTTACTAGTTAGGGAGATGTGCAGAGGACCACAATAAGTCTATGGTTGGTGAAAAAGTGCTTGAGTGATGCTCTCCCTCATACAATTAGCGGTCAAGATTTGAGGATGTATGCACTAGTATTACAGACAACTAGAATGTATGCACCAATGATGGGGACATTTAGAATGTATAAACCAATATTGGGGACATCTAGGATGTATGCCTAGGAAGGGACATCTGGACCGTTTGTATCTATGTTTTCATTAAGCTCTTGGAAGCTATGTATGTATCCACGTATCTCTATTCTTATTGAGAAATTGTAAATGGGAATTTTTTATCATTACATGAGAATATGTAATATGGATTCATTACTTGGAGTTTAGTGACGTTTCTTTGTAATGTAATGGGAAAGTTTGAAATGAGATAGTTTCAAATGTGCATTTTGTTATTGAATTAGTAAAGAAAAATTTATTGCCTAAGTGTTAGTATCATAAATTGCTCACATGTGGGTAAAACATAGTAAAAAAAAATGGGTAGAACAACCAGAATGTCACAAATTCCTTTAGATCTATCAATTCATTGTCATTGGATTTGTAGATTGTTTCTATTGTCAACTATGCATTTTCTAAGCTTCATATTATGTACTGCCAGAGAATCAATCAATTTAAATAATTTACATAAATGATCAAACTTCTATATTATATCCTCCCAGATCTTTTGTTTCACATCCCTCATTGTTTCTAAAAAAAATACAATTAATCTACCATGAAAAGACTTTATTTTATTTTTTCGCTCAACTGTACTACCAATCTTTCATTGGTTTTCTCCATTCCTCTTTTTTTTCCCAACATTTTACATTTTTTTGTTCATCTAGATTGACTAATAATTTATTTGTTGAGGCACTGGCTTTTGTAAGGTTTTGTTTTAATTTTTATGAAGTGGATTTTTCATCATCATATTTTTTTATGCTCTCATCTAACCTTTGCTTCAATTCATTCAATTTTAGTTCTTCCTTTGTTTGTTCATCCTCTTTGCTTGTAGATGTAGAGGTATATTTTTTTCTAATTCATTGCTCTTATTATCTATTGCTTTCCTTTTTGCTTTATCATTTGTTGGGTCTACCTATAACTTTTCTATTTGAATATTCAACCTATTTTTGTCTCTCTCTTGCTTTAGCAATGATGTGTACACCAATTCGTTGTACATTTTTTATACACTAATTTTGTCATAATTTTTCAATCAATAAAAATCCATTTGGATGTTGCTCACCTCAAATTCAAAATGATGCATCTAATTCTTTGGTTTATTTTGAACTTTGGAAAAAACAATCATGTAATCCATGGTATCTATATTTGGGTCAAATGTGGGTAATACTATGATTGTTGCAAACTCTGATGTTACAATAGATTAAATTTTTTCATTTTCTTCCTTTGTTTTTTTATCCATTTTCGATTTCTTTCTAAACTCAACATTATAATCAAATAATGAGGTCACATACATAATCAAATGCTTGAATGGAAAAGGATTACTTGTAGTGATGGGAACATTTGTAATTATACAAGATTGAGGTTAAGGATTATCTATTTGTATTGTAGTCACATTAACAATTAGAGGGGTGCCTTTTGAAAATGGAAATAGCTCCTTTAGGGTTGAAATTAAGGTAGTGGTACTAGTAGTTGGACTCACTGGACCGTGTATATATATTATCTCCTATTATTGGCCTCTTGTGTGTAATTTTCTATTGTAGCACATGTTGACCACTACTAGCACTACTACCCATACCATCACCCCTGGTGGCAGTGCTAGTTATACTAGATTCTCCATCATGTCTTGGTTGTGATTATATCCGACCATAAGGATTTGAAGCTATAATAAAATGAATTTTTTCACTTATTTTTGTATTCCCTTGGTCTTTTTATCAGATCCAATGCCTAGAAAACCACTAGGTTTTATAGGTCCTACCTCTATTGGTGCCCAAATGACTTGTCCTTTGGATCCCAAACTACCACCTTCATAACCCATTTTTTAGCTATGGTTGCTCTTGAAGTATATGTTTGTTTTGTGGTTTCACTTAAACTATGTTTGACTTTTCTTGTATATTGCACAATTTGTTCTTCCCTATCATCATGAATTCTTGAACTTCAAAAAGACACTCTTTATTCCATAAATTGCTAAACTTGTCATCTTCTGAGATATATTGAAATATTACACTAGTTTTTGGTTCACCTAGATTCTTCCTCATAAAAAAAAAGACAATAATTTTTTATAGTGTCCAATTTTCATTTGTGCAAGCTCTTCATAGATAATTTGGTAATTTTACTAAAGTAGGTGGCCGATCACCTTTTATATAAAAATTGTCATACCTCCTAATTAGCTTCTAAGATTTTCTCTATTGGTGCAATGCCATTATTTTTGTTGACAATTGTTCGAAAGAAATATCTTTATCAATAATAGTTTCTTCTATTACTTTTTTGACCTCATCCCAAAATTTTGTGTTTTTCAACATTTCTAGCA
>VDFB02128648.1:0-28920 GCA_007258455.2 Sequoia sempervirens
CTGTGTGTTTATAACGACCAACAAGTTACATTTTATAACAATAACTTTGAAAACCCTAGAAAACGCTTTACAAAACCCTGAAAAGCAGCCTTGAAAATATATTTAAATGAAAAAAATTGGCATGTTTTTCTATACGAAGAAATGGCCGAATTTGAACGAATTTTAAATCAATATTTCAAATTCAAAAAAAATTGAATTCCATGCTTCAAGCTCGTCGAATTTGCATTTTGAATGCAAACTAGTGAGATCCATGATTGAGGAAAGCCCAATAGTTTCTCTCAAGGATAGAGAGCAGATAACATGAAATAGCACAAATCTTCTATTGATTCAAAACTTCATAATTATGCCTCAAAAATATTTGATTGAGTTTCCATTCAAAGGCTGTTTTCTAAGAAAAACCTTGTCTTACCCCTTGTACATTCATCATCATGTAATTTAGAATATTGCACTCGCCATTCTTGAAAATGATAGCTAAACACATTATGTGACGCAAAGGCATCACAACTCAAAATATGTCCACATAAAACCCTTACACCTTCCAAACACAAACATGATCAAAATGTATCAATGACATGGGGCCAAATGCTAATGTCCAAACAATGATTGTTGACATGTGGAATCCTTGAGAAAACTGTAAGAAACAAGTATTTCTATGTCGGATTCATAAAATGCCACTAAGATAATCTTCATGGGAACATGTGGGCTCTGACATTATTTTTGTCATCATGGAAAGAAATTATGTAATGATCCCTTTTAATCTTGGGTTCGGAAATTAAACAATGCTCTTTGTGCCCAGACATTTGCAATATGGTATAAAAGAAAATATGATTCTAAGGAGAAAACAAAAGAGCCAAAGCCATTTTCATTTCTGCTGAAAGACTGAAAGGCCTTAATGATCTCTGCAATACACAACGACACCGTTCTCTGCAAATCATACAGAAATATAACATGTTCAATCAGCTCAACCCAGTGAAGTGAGAATGGACCCAATGTGGAGGAAGATTCGTCCACTTTTCTGTCAACAACGCCTCTGATTCACACTTACGAGTTAAGGCATCATGATGAATTACCACCTATAACACCAGATAAATACGCAACAACGTGTTTGTTGCATCAACCCTATAAATTACCTACTTGTAAACTGTCTCAATGTGGCTAACAAAAGTCCCACATTTTAAGAGTTGGTGAATTTGCTTCAATGAGAAGAAGCAATTCAAGATGAGAGCAATTCAAGATGAGACCACAAACTCCATAAGCAATCAAGCTCTTGCATTATAAAAGCGAGGAAGGAAATCTAAATATTGGAATGGCACACCCAAACCAAAACATTCAGTCTGCACAGAAGAAGAAATTCCTCATTTGTGGAAAGAAGGTGTGTACACACCAATAGTGCTGGTACAAATCCTTTACAAATGGAGAATCAACCCAGTGAAAGCTACAACAAAATTCCCACATAGACAAGAAGAAGAATATCATGCCCCCCGCCTTACAGCACAAACCACCCATCCCACCCTATCCTCAAAATTAATAAGAATCGCCGACAGACTCTTAAAAACGCTTGATGAGAACTAATTAAGGGATGCAGCAATCTTTATTAAAGTAGCAATCATTAGCTTGCAGACAGTGATTAAGGAAATTTAAACAAACGCAGCGCTTGGGTTAAGGAGGGATGCATCCCTTGTAAGGGGTGTGATGTTTATAAAAGTTGTGACTATTCACCCCACTATGGATAATATAAGGTCGATTCATTTGGAGAGGGCAGCAATGAAGTGAATATGATTTGGGAAAAAGAAAACAAGAAAGTGGAATATGAGATATCTATAAAAATAAATATTGTTTGCAACATGAATATTATTGGGAAGTAAGTTGTAGAATATAAATAAAGGAATAACTATATATATATGAATACCAATCACTATATATACATATATACATATATATGTATACATGTGTGTATACGCGTACATGTATACATGTATGTATATGTATGTATACATATATATATATATGTGTGTGTGTGTGTGTGTGTGTGTACATACATATATATATATATACCAATCAATCAAACAGGTCAAATCTGAATTGACATTTTAAGAAATCAGTAAATTGATTAAGAAACTATTTGGTATGCATTTGGTTGTATATACATTTAATGTATAATATTTGATAGGCATATAGATATATATATCTAATTTCATAATGACTAATATGCAATAAGGAGAGATATGTTATGTCTAAATTAGTAAATAAGGGAAATAGTGAATTTATTTATATTACTATCATCTACATCTTTTTCTTTAAGCAATCATGTGTAGGGTTGGCAAGGAAATATGCAAGGGAAGGGCAGTATAGGTTCTCACAATGTAAGTACACCACCCTAAGTTGGATGGAATTGTCTTGGTTGGATGTTCCTGCCACTTGGGGCCAGATGGGGTATGAGCATGCCCTTGGGCTTAATTGTGATGAATAGTTTTTTTGGCGCCCTACCATGTGTTTCTCTCCAATCCCTACCATGATTGGTTATTGGAAAAGAGTCTATAGATTGGATTCAAGATTAAGTTGTTATTCATTATTTCATAAATGTTAATAGTTCATTTAATCTTAAGTTCAATATCTAGTATATAATTTACTATGGAATATTATTTGTATCACAATTTTATGTTGTGTAATTGTCACTTGCAGCAATTTCAGCCATACTCCTAGTAGGGGACATTACAAAGAATCCCTGATGTATGAAGAAATCCCAAAAGCAACAAGGAATACTGATGGCCGATAGTTAATGCAATCCAAACTATCTTGTCTTGCACTATTTCCAGTTTTTAAACAATAGCCATCAGGGTATAACAAAGCAATAATTCTCAGCTAGAAGTGCACAACAAAACCATGTAACATGACCATTATATTGGCGTATTGGAGGAAGAACAAACTAAACACTATTACGTATCAAACTGCTCTATCAATGAGCATCACCACAATTGTTTTAAAGAGAATTAAAGATCATTTTAATTGGCAAACAACACCAACTACAACAACACTTTAGAAATATTTGTGGTTCACTAGAAAGAAAGCAATTTAACTACCTTCTACACATAAGTAATTGCCCAAGGCAGAAATATTGCGCCCTTGTAGCTACTGTCAATAGTGTCCTCCTGAATGCCCATTCACTGCACCTCCATTTTGCTCTCTTTTTCACCTGTAAACAGCCACTAACTTCCCCTCCTTCCTTTTCCAATGAAGTCTGCTCTCTTCTATTATTGCGCCCAAGAACCACCACACTTTCATGTGAAAACTGTCTCATTGTATATCTACACCAAGCTCTTGCTATCTTTCCTGCGCCCACTTCCCACGCATATCTCTATCTTAACTAACTCCCACGCTACCGTTTCTATAACTGCCTCTTTTTATAACAGTTTCCTGCCTTTTTCTCCTCCTACGCAGGCATGTGTAGTTTTAATTATTTATTTATTTTTACATGTATCATTGATTCTCACACATCCACAGCATATTGAGGCTTGATTTACTAAATTTGCAAAGTTAAAAACTCTTATACAGATGCGTGTGTTGGAAATGTTGTCATTGATGTCAAAGTTGAAAAGACAAAGTTGTCATTGATGTCAAGGCATATGGACGATTGGCAAGGAAGTCGTCATTGGTTCAAAGTGAATAGACGAGATCGTTGGGTAGAGTCATCAATGTGGGAAAAATTCAATTAAGGCCAAAAGCCACTAATCAATGGACAGGCTTATACAGGCTTATACAAGTATGCTAAGAATAATCACTATAAAAGAACATTTATTATGTTCTAAATAAAATATACATTAAATGCTCATCTTAAAAGACACATATAGATATATTATGTGTTTTGAGGTGATTAATTTCAGTCATAATAATTATAGAAGGCGAAGTGGATAGCAATTTACAAATAAGGCAGCATATTCTATGGAAGGTTACAATTATTATTTAAGAAAGGATTAAGAATCAGTTTTCATAAATAAAAAAGACACAGATCACTTTTGTGAATAAAGACAAAACAGAAGGCAATCGATGGTTATGAAGAAGTGCAGATAAGACAAAAAAAATAGTAAAGGACAAAATATTAATCAAAGTCAGGTTTTAATATGTAAAAAGCAGTGATCTTTTCATGAAGTAACATAAACTCCCTTGGCTGCGATTCAAGATATAATTAAATGGTGCGATCAGCATGTTTTAAGAAAAAGACAAAACAGTTTGGGAATAAGACAAAAAGTTTGAAGAAGACAAAACAGTTTATGCAGTGTTGATGCTGAGATAGAGAAGAAGATTTTGCAGTTATAGAGAAAGAGATTGGGCAGATACAAAGGATAGATCTATGCAGAAATAAAGGAGAAATCTATGCAGAGATAGAGGAGAAGATTGTGTGAATGATAGAGAAGAGCAAAAATAATAAGGAAGAGTGTGTGTGAGAGAGAATGATGATGTGAAATCAAAACAGGAAATTATAATTCTTGTGTGGTCATTAAAGTGACAGCATACATCACAAAGAAAGGATTGGAGTGAAGTAAAAAGCAGAATTCAGATTTTCAGTTTATCATAAGAGGTTGGTGCTTTGGAAGAGGGAGTTGGTGCTCCTTGTAAGTTGGTGCCTACTAAACCAAGTTAAGGAGTTGGTGCTCCTTGTAGGTTGGTGCCTACAAAACAAATTAAGAGGTTGGTGCATCTGGTAGGTTGGTGCCTACAATCATTGTAAACTTATATGAATATAAAGTGCATTATTTGTACTGTGGTTTTCTCCCGTTAGGGTTTCCACGTAAAATCTTGGTGTCAACTTGTTCTTATTGTTATATTCTTGCATAGTTGTTATTGTGATTGATAAAATTTTAAATTGGTAGAAGTTGTGTTATATTGATTCAACACCCCACCCCCCTCTCAGTATAACTGTGTGCTCATCAATTGGTGTCAGAGCGGGTTCCTTCAGAGATAGCCTAACCGCTAGAAGGTAGATTTTGGAAGCACACGTGGCAAGAAGAAAAGGAAATAAGGGAAAAAGAATTACCAAGCAGGGTGTTAATGACAAAGCATCAAATACAAGTGATAAGGTGAATAGACGAAATCGTTGGGTAGAATCATCAATGTGGGAAAATTTGGATTAAGGCCAAAAGCCACTAATCAATAGACAGGCTTATACAAGTATGCTAAGAATAATCACTATAAAAGAAAATCTATTATGTTTAAAATATACATTAAAAGCTCATCTTAAAAGACACATATAAATATATTATTTCTTTTGAGGTGATTAATTTCAGTGATAATAATTATAGAAGGCTAAGTGGATAGCAATTTACAAATAAGGCAGCATATTCTATGGAAGGCTACGATTATTATTTATAAAAGGATTAAGGATCAGTTTTCATAAATAAAAAAGACAGAGATCACTTTTGTGAATAAAGAAAAAACAAAAGGCAATCGATGGTTATGAAGAAGTGTAGATAAGACAAATAAAATAGAAAAGGACAAAGTATTAATCAAAGTCAGGTTTTAATATGTAAAAAGCAGTGATCTTTTCATTAAGTAACATAAACTCCCTTGGCTGCGATTCAAAATATAATTAAATGGTGCGATCAGCATGTTTTAAGAAAAAGACAACAGTTTGGAAATAAGACAAAACAGTTTATAAAGTTTTGTATGAAGAGGTGTGATTAAGTAATGATGAGAGTGATTCGATAATTAAATTGAAGGCAGCGCTTACCTTAATTAAAGGTAAAGTTCATTAAAAAGAAGGCAGCGGTTGATAATAAAGGAACAATCATTATTAAAAGAAACGATTTATTCACAAAGGGAGTGTTGATGTTAATGAAGGAAGTTTAAAGACATCAATCAAAATTAAAAAGGATTGGGGATTAGTTTAAAAGCAACATTTCTTAACAAATAGTCATGCTTTTTTGAAAGGAGATTTCTTTTCAAAAGGATGCATCTTTCCATTTGGATATAAAGATATAAATAGAATTTCTGAGCATAAGTGAGAGGAAGTGTAGAAGTATGAAGAATAAATTTGATTTATGTTGAAGATTTTTGTGTGAAATAAAAAGGGACACATACAGATCTGCATATGAAGATACAGAAGAGAGATTAATAGAAGAAGATTTTGCAGAGATAAAGAAGAAGATATATGCAGATACAGGAGGAGGATTATGCAGCGTTGATGCTCAGATAGAGAAGAAGATCTTGCAGTTATAGAGGAAGAGATTGGGCAGATACAAAGGATAGATCTATGCAGAAATAAAGGAGAAATCTATGCAGAGATAGAGCAGAAGACTGTGTGAATGATAGAGAAGAGCAAAAATAATAAGGAAGAGTGTGTGTGAGTGAGAGAATGATGATGTGAAATCAGAACAGAAAATTATATTTCTTGTGTGGGCATTAAAGTGACAGCATACATCACAAAGAAAGGATTGGAGTAAAGTAAAAAGCAGAATTCAGATTTTCAGTTTATCATAAAAGGTTGGTACTTTGGAAGAGGGAGTTGGTGCTCCTTGTAGGTTGGTGCCTACTAAACCAAGTTAAGGAGTTGGTGCTCCTTGTAGGTTGGTGCCTACAAAACAGATTAAGAGGTTGGTGCATCTAGTAGGTTGGTGCCTACAATCATTGTAAACTTCTATAAATATAAAGTACATTATTTGTACCGTAGTTTTCTCCCATAAGGGTTTCCATGTAAAATCTTGGTGTCAACTTGGTCTTATTGTTATATTCTTGGATAGTTGTTATTGTGATTGATAACGTTTTAAATTGGTAGAAGTTGCGTTATACTAATTCACACCCCCCCCCCCTCCTCAGTATAACTGTGTCCTCATAAGCGTGAATCCCCCATCACAAGCCAAAACTTCAAGCAAACAAAACATCAAATAAAAAAACAAACCAAAATTAGAAGCTCCTGCGTCAGGCTAGAAGCTCCTGCGTCAAGCTCCCCCAAAGACAAAACAAAATCATGACCTGCTCATGAGGTCATCAACACTATGACCATATTTGGAGATCTCCACAGCTATTAACCAAGTGGCATCATCCAAAGGATGATCCTTCCATTTCACCAAGTACTTGAAATATTTTTTTCCTCGGTTCTTCTTCAGCAACTACTTCTCCAAGGTACACTCAATGTTGATCGAATCCGATTTGGCCACTTGTTCCCATCTTGGAATCAGTTCTATGAAGGGAAACCCGGGTGTTGGCGTTTAAATTCGCACCTCTGGTATGCGGATTTGAAAACAGACAGCTATGCACAGATAAACTGCTCTTCAAATTAGGAGGGGAAGCTCCCTCTTGCTGATGGTGTTTGAAAGAAAGTAAACTAAAACTAAGTCGCCTATCTTTATGATCAGCTTAGAGCACAAGGTTTTTTAAACACAAACGCCGCAGCTGAGATTTTCTGATATAAGAAGTTCAACTACGACTAACTTAAACTAAAGACATTCCTAACCTCTCAAGTAATAGCAGAGCAAGAGAAGTTAGAAATTAAAAAGGTAGATTTTCTGACAAAAATACTTCAATAATCTCTCTTTCAACGAACACCTACACACTTCACTGAAAGCTGAAATAAAGATCATAAAAGTAGAACATAGATAACGGAAATCTGAGATTTTGGACCAAGGCAAAAGAGGCTCATGATTTTATTACTCAAATCTCTGAAACAAAGCTCACTTCTAACATGCCTTGAACAAGAAATTGCAGCTAAAGAGGCTTGCAAACTTATTCTTAACACAATAGAAAACAGCAATCACACTAACTCCTTGTTGGCTAAAGAGGCTCAACAATTTGCTTATCACAACACAAATGAACAATACTTGAGCAACAAATAGAAGGCACAATAGGCTCAGCGTTTTGTTCTCATAGCACGGTTCTAAACTAAGGAACTGAAACCTGAATAACAACTTAAGCGCAATTCAGGCCCAATTTGCTATGACAATAACCGTTAAAGAAACTAAATGAGCAAAGGCTCTTATTTATAGATAGGAGTAGGGAACCCTAAAATCTCCTTGCTTTCACAATCTAGGGCTTGTCGCCAAGCAAGCTTTATTACTAAATCTAGAAAGATAAAACCCTAGAAAGCAGAAAAGCGGGGAAACACCATCTATTACATCTTATCTTCTTTCTATCCTCCAAAGAATGGATAAGAATTATTCCAAGAATAGAAAGAAAGCGGGAAAGAAAGCTTCTAGAAGAAAGTTGTTTAAAAGCTCGATCACATCCACTAGGAAGTTAGAAGTTATTGTCCCGGTTTGGTGCATCTATGCCATCAACAGCAAAACATCTTTTCAAGAATATCTTCAGCATCTTGTCATGTCCCCTTCTCGGTGACATCTCTGAGATTAAGGATTGGCCTATCACCTGACCCTCGGGGGCGATAAATTTGGATAGGGTCACCGAGAGCTTCGGCTCGTTAGCGAGTTTGATCCAGTAGGCTCTCGTTGTTCAGTCAGGGCTTCTTCCGCGACTGCTATTTTAGCGGTTCTGGCGGTGAACCCTGATTTTTAGCGTATGACTTTGGCACATTCGAATCACTTTAGTGTTCGTCAGATGACCGGAACAGAATCGGATGAGTAACGAGAGAAATATTAATATTTAATTGTATTAATTAAATATTAATTATTTAATGATTTTTAATATAAAGTTATAATATTAAATTATAACTTAAGTGATTCTTCTTGAGGGGTGCGCCATCATCAGAAGGGGTCATTTTGGCAATTAAATTATGATTAAATATTTTGGCTGAGACTATGGAAGAATTAAAAGAATTAAAAGTCAAATATTTATTAAAACCCTATTTTTAAGGAAATCGCACTTTTCAGCCTTATAGTGCATTTGCCTTGGGAATTGTGCCATTATGTGATTATTGATTTTGAGAAACTGATCAACTTGATCTGAGCAAGAGACTTTAGGGTTTCAAGTTCGAATTCCTTGGGGAACGAGCCATCTCCACTGGAAGCAATTCAGAGGGTGTGAAATAGCACTTGATTTATTGCAGCAGAGGTTTCTTCATTCAGAGGAAATCATTGAGCTTCACAGGAAATAAATATTCAGGGTTTACAGAGAGTTCTTTGTCCAGAAGGCATCTTGCAGACTAGGCGCACATATTCTTTGCATCCAGAGATACCAGAGAGAGGCCGTACATTTTTATTAATTGCTGATTGCTGTCTCAGCCGTACAAACTGTACCAGGGCCGTACCATCTTAAATAAGGCGTATATCTTCTTGTGAGTGGATCGCTTGCATTGAGGGTTGCTTGTCATCTCCAGTTTGGGCGCACACATCTCTGGCATCATTAGAGATCAATAGATTGAGGGAGAAACAAGACTTCATCTCAGCCGTACCAGAGTTTTGCTCAACTACAGCTTGCTGTTACCAGGTTTTTACCTCAATAAAAGCTTGTATTCTTTATTGCATGTGATCAGATCTATGTTGTATTGAACCTATATGAGCAATAGATGAAACGGCTTCAATATATCTTGTAATTATTATGCATGTTGGCCATTTAGTAATTTTTATAGAATTTATTATTCTTTCCAAGCAAAATCGCATTTTACCATATTTATGCAAAAACTCGAAAACGTCAAAAAAATCAAAAACCTTCAAAAAAACCTAAAAACAGTCAAATACAGAGATTTCGGGGAAACTAGGGTTTCTACACATCTCCAATAGATCTCAGGAAATCTTCGACCTCATTGGCCGCTTTATCGAACTTTGCTAACATCACTGAAATATGGCCTATCCTTCCGCCAACTGGACTACAACTGTGAACAACACTCTGAAACTGATTTTGCACTTCCTCAAGCCCAACGTAGGAACCATCTTCAAGACTGTATTGAGAAGGGATCTCTATGAGGAATTCACTGATGAAAAGAAGAGCTTCAACCACCCTTTGTCTGTAGGTGATGAATTCTTCAGATATCTTCTCATAGGTTTTAACTTTGAAAATATGACGCTCTCTCCAGGCAAGGATTTGTTTCTTGTGTTCTCTTGAAACTGCTGAACTGTAAGCCGTGTCTAAATCAGCAATGATAATCTCATGTCTCGGTTTTACTTCAGCTAGTGTCTGTTCAAATCCTTGGATACCTTGACGTAGCTTATGAGCGCCTTCCCTTAACTGGAACATCTATGCCAAGATCTCCCTTCCTCTGATAATGAAACTCTCGATCCACTCCTGATTCTCTTTCCCACATATGACCAGCTGTCTTAACTGATGGTGATCAGCTGGTGTCTCCAAGACCTGGGGCAGCAACTAGGTTGTTTGTGAAGAACCATGGACAAGGTTAGAAATGAAAAGCCTGAGCTGCTGATTTTCAGCCTTGAGGGCTGCCTTGTCTTCCCCATCTTTAAGCACTCTTTCTTGAAGGTTTTCGGATACAACTTTGAAGAGACTCAAATCTCCATGTCTGGTATTTCTACCGAGATTAGCCTTGACCATGACGAAATCATCCATATTCACCTCATCCTTGTTCTTGTCTTCTGGGGGCACTGCAGTCTCCATGACTATCTCGTTATCAGGATTCCTATCAAAGTGAACTTGCTTCTTTGCCTTCTTCTTAGGAGGTTCCTGATAGATGTTATCGAGATCATCAACACTCACTTGATATGAAGGCCTTCTCCTAACCCTTCCTAAGGAGTTCTCAAGCCAAGACACAGTAGTATCTTTACTAACTTCCTCAGGAGGTGCTACTAAAATCTCTTCATCATCTTCGATATCAAGATCAATGTGAATCAGTGTAGAACCTGTCAAAGGTACAGAAACATGTGTTGAAGGTGGCTCCTCTGCTTCATTTTGAGGTATGGGCTCGTCAGGAGGAACTTCTGAATCAACTGTAAGTTGCTCCTGTATAACTATGCCTGAGAAATCCAACCTTCTTTTTACATTTTTATTTGATCTACAACCTTTGACGCCATCTTGAGACTGATTTTTACCCTTTCCCTTCGACTGTGTTCTGGAAGAAGAGGGAATTATCCTTGGCGGCTCTGCTACTAGAATGGAGTTCTTCCTTTTAAGCACTAAGAAAACCTTACTATGCTCAATGACTTGTCTTGTTCTGTCTTCGACTGAAAGAGATTCCTTGTTTGCCCAGTTAACTTGCGGAAGAGGCTAATCTTCAATTCGTTTCTGAGTGTACATTGGGAGAAGCACATCTTCATCATCATCAGAGAGCCCTTCTATATCTTCATTTAAGCAGTCTTTCATCTGATGGAGAGTGAGCCTGCTGTAACTACGTCTTCGCACTTCAAACTCATTTGCACAGTTAGCCCAAAAATCTTCAAGTGCGGCTATGTGATTATAGTTCTTCTCCAATCGGCCAGCGTAGACACCATGAGGATCAAATGATCGTCTCTCGCTGTAAGATTTGAGGCCGAATTTATCTAACTCTTCTCCAATTGTCCTGGCATCTGCAGCAGTCCTGCATGTATAAATACCCAACCCTAATGGAAAGTGAAGAGAGGGTTTCTTTCTATTCCTCAAGACTGTGTGGACACCATGAGCCTGCCTCAAGAATTCCATGAAGATGACTTCATCTGACGGATACCTTGGCAACATGAGCGGGGCACCTGAATAACCATAGACCCTGAGATAGGTAAAGGTAGGAAACTGTATAAACCAATCCGCCCATTCCGCCATTGCTGCCACAACTTGGCCCCGAAGAGAGATCGCGGGCCGTGCAATTAAGTTGTTTAACTCCCTTGTGTATCAAAGAGGCCCTGGATTCACCCTTTTGTAGTGGTGCAACGACTTCGTGAACTCCAATTGGGGATAGTAGTTATATATGTGTTGTACGCTCAATGATCCCTCGGCATTTAACCCTTTGAATTGACCTTGATAGGCCACCAAGTAGACTAGGTATGACACCATGTGGAATACATGAAACTGGAAGTATTCTGTTATTTGCTGATGTAGGCAGTCACTAATCAAAGTAGGCCAATCATAGAATTCGGTTTTCTTCATGATGTGAGGTATGGCATAAAACATCCAAGGTTGGAACTTGGTGGCATCTTCTGAGCCAGTGACCTTGTTGAGCAAAGTGATGATGATGGCAACCTCGTCCTTGAACTCCCCTCGCCCGACATTCTTGGGCAATGTTTTATGTTTTTCTTTCATCCATCTCTGTGCAATCTTCTTGCTATATTTATCTTTATGCATATCCCACATCCTTTCGCATTCACCCTTTGAGAGAGTTACGCTTTCAGGCCACGGGGGAATGGAAAAACACCTTTCGACCATATCAGGCTTTAGACTGCAAATCAATCTACCGTCTGCTGACTGGATCTCCCTAGTAGCCGAGTTGTAATGCTTAATGCAAGCGATTACGAACTCAAGGCTCTGAATTGATATAAGGTGGCTGGCTGCTGCGAGGTCGGAGATATCCCGGGTTCTTGATTGAAGTGTAGATCCGAACCGGCTTGACATGATGCAAGTCTGTCTGGTACATTTTGATATAATTGTGAAAGAGAGCGGTCCGGACTTGAAAACATTAGGAGTGTACTCCATTTGGAAGAGCTTCGAAGAATGGCTGTAAGCTTCGTCTTGGTTGGACAAGTCTTGAACAATTTCTATTTTAGAATGCTGATTTTTGTGCTCCAACGGACAAATTTTTTGAAATTTTTTCTGAGATATGGGTTTTGCTCAAAACTTCGATACAAGACAACCTAGATCATCCGTTTTTGAAAATTTTGAATTTTGCCTTAAAAAAGCAGCAAACCCTAATTTTTTCAATTTTTCCAAAAAGTGGCATCTGGGTTTTGTTCAGAACAAGACTAGAAATGGACCCAGTTGATTGGATTTGCAAAACCCTGACGTTTGATCAAAAAAGCAGCCAACCCTAGATTTTGAACTTTCTTAAAAAAAAGCTGCGATATGGGTTTTCTTCAGAAGACTGATTGGAAAAGACCCAGATGGTTGAAATTTGAATGCACTGAGGTTTTCATTGACATGCAAAATAAAAGCACTTGCTGCAACTTGATGAAGTTCTTGAAAAATTCTTCAGAAGATTGAGGCAAAAGACCCAGATGATAGAAAAATTGAGAGCCTTGGCCTTCTGCTTGAAAAATTTGATCTTCTGGAACAAAAAGCTTGAAAAAGCAAGGGTTTATGCTTGCTGATCTGAAAAATCTGATGTAAAACCAGCAAGGATGGATTCTTGAATCACAAAAATTCCTCAAACTTGCTGCTCCAACTTTCTCCTCTGGATGCTACCTGCAAAAATAATGAAAAATACATGAAAGAATGATGTTAAATAGACTTTAGGTCTTTGGATTAGGTTTTGCTTTCTTTGCTTTTATTTCCAAAACCCTAAAACTCAGCTTTCTTGAACTTGGACGCCATTCTCCACTTGCAAATTTTGAAAATTTTGAAAACCTCAAAAATTTCTCTAAGGCATGAGAATTTGGGCGCCCTTCTTCACCAGGGGCGCCTACTTTATCCAGTGTTAGCCAAAATTTTAACATTTTCAACTTTCCTTCATTTTGACATGCTACTTCGTCTCCGATTTCCCGTTGACAGATTGATCCGACAGGCGAGCTGAAAGTTTCACGGCGGAGCCTGACTGATTCTGAGAAAGAAGTTCTGGAGGCATCTCTGGCGAACGACTTCATCTTGACCTCCGAATTCGTGGGAGCCTTTTCCTTCCAGGGGCGCCCATTTCACCCAGAGATAGCCATTTTCATAACTTTCAAATTTCTTCATTAAATCCTCTTACAGACGATCTTATTGAATCTCGAGCTCCGGGTGTCGGATTGACTGAAGACTATGCTCATCGCAAAGCTAACGAAATATGAAGAGGGGTCTTCTAGAACGATTTTCGCCCAAAAGTGAGTTTAAGGCCTCCAAAAGTTTAGGCGCCCTTCTTGACTAGGGGCGCCCACTTTACCCATACTTAATTTATTTTTGATTTTTTGTGTTTGCTTCTGAATTTTGGTTCTCAGCCTTCGTCGGACCCTACGTTCAGCTCGTCGTATCTGGTGACTGCGAACTCCGGTTGACGTACTGAGTGTCTCACTGGAAAGCTGGATCAACCGAGAAGAGATTTCGTTAGAGCCTTATCTGCAAATTCATTCGTTTCACCTCCTGAAAGCTTGGGCGCCTTTCTTCAACAAGGGCGCCCATTTTCTCAACACTTAGTCAAATTTTCAACATTTTCAACTTTCCTCATTCTGACTCCAGTGCGGATCTCCCCTGTTCAGCTTTAAATTCCGAGTGATTGAATCGCCTGATGATTGCGCCGCTGAATCCACTGCGAAGCTAACAGAAAAGTGAGGAAGTTTGACTGGAGGCTTGAAACCCTAATTTATCATATGATGCCCTAAAAAGGTGGGCGCCTTTCTTCAACAGGGGCGCCCAAACTTGCCAGCGTTAGAAAATTTTCATGAATTTCCAATTTTCTTTCTCGTTCTTTGTGCATGTTCATCATTTCATCTTCTATCGAATGTTTAAGTGCCGAAATTGACGCCTGGCAGTCGAATGACCTCCATTGATGACCTCGGAACTCCAAATATGCTTCTGAAACAGCAGAATAGACCCAGTAGGGCAAAACTGATTATTTTTAGATTCGAGCATTTTCTACGATGCGGATAGCATTTTGAGCCAATCAAAATCGGTTAGGACCTGTCCGGTTAACTTTCTATTTTTTAGAAATTTTTCTATTTTTAGAAAATTTTGCTGAAGTATCAATTTAGCGAGAAGAACCCGGAAAAACCGAGGAAAAGCGTTGCCTAATTTTGAAAATTTCTAAAGTAGCGGTTTTCTAAGAATTAGGGATGAAAAGCCCGGGAATCGGGTTTTGTAGATTAAGCTGCTCTTAGCAGACCTAGATCGTCAAAAATTGAAAATTTTGCATTTTAACCCCTCATGCAAGACATGCACACCCAAATTTTGACCTTTTTGACTGATTTGACAAGACTTTTACTCATTTCTTCAAAATATCTAAGTGTAACAAAAAATTTAATTTGGGGTACAACACCAGGGACGCGTCCCCTGTCCGAAATGACCCATCCCTATCCCCAGGACGTCCCGAGAACAAGGGGGTGGCTGGGGGACGGTCCCCTTCCGTTTCGCCTTTTTGAAAAAATGCAGGAAACGTGCCAAAAACAGGGAGATGGGAGGGAAGAAAAAAGGGGATGGTTGACCGTCCCGAGGACGGCCAGGGGACGCCTAGACATCTCCGGACCATCCCAGGGACGACCGACCGAGCCACACATTTTAGCTTGTTTTAAAAATTTAAAAAAAAAAACACATTAAAACTTAAAATAAAGCCCTCAACTTGTGGCTTGTGTGGGCACCCACCTTCTATGTTGCCCTTATGAGTAAAACGACTCTTCATTTTAATCATTTGTACATTTGTTTGTGAAGGCAAGAAAGGAGCAACTGTAGGGTTTGTTAAGGCAGCCATTGAAGGAGGACGAACAACAAATTAAAGGAGAAAAGGTTGAATATAGAGCAAGTGGGGTTGCAAATCCATCAAAGAGGTATGTATTTTCCTTCTATTTTTTTGTTTAAATTTTTTGCAAAGTTTCAAGCATAAAATGTCTTTCTTTTATTTTTTGCATTTTTCAATTTAAACTTGCATTCAAAATTAAAAAAACATGAGCAGCAGTGGGAGTGGGAGTGAAAGTGAAAATGAAGTGCAATATAAAAGAGAAAGTGGTGAGGGTGTTAGTGGAGAGCAACCAAGAGCCCGTTTAAATGCCTTTCAGCGATCAATGGATCGTATGCAAGGCCCTTTAAAAAAAAAAAACCTTTCCTTCAATATGTTACACCTGTGTGCCAAAGACAAAAAAAATCAGGGGGGAGTAGGGTGTAGAATTGCCATGTTTGCCATAAAGATTTTAGGGGCAGCTACACAAGGGTGAGGTGAGGTGGGCCATGGAGTTAGAATGTGTCCTACTTTAAAAGATGATGAAGCAATAGAGTGCCAAAGATTGCAAATGGAGGTGGATGGGGTTCAAAGTGGGTCATCTTCTTTTCCAAGTGTGCAATCAACTATGCCTACACCTTCCACGATTGGTAGTAGTGAAGTTGCCACAAGAGGAAAGAGGAAGGTGAGTGGTAATGGGAAGGGAGCTTTAGTTGATTCTATGTTTAATAACCAAGCACGAGAAGGCACAGAATCTTCCATTGCCAAATTCTTTTTTGCCCATGCCATCCCATTTCATATAGCTCCTTTGTCATGTCCCCTTCCAGTTGACATCTCTCAGAGCTGATGATTAGCCTATCATGCGACCCTCGTAGGCTGATAGGATGGACAAAGGGTCTTGATGGAGCTTGCCTTGGCTTCGGTTGTCAAAATTTTACCAGTTGGCTTTCGTTCGGGCTCATTCGGACACCATTTGCCTGAGTTGCTATTTTTACCAGTATTTGGCACTCAGCGAGGCACCCCTGCTATTTTTAGCAGTATGGTTCGGTCATGTGCAGAATCATTCACTCATTCGCCAGCTTCAGACGGTTCGTGAATCGGACACATCTTGAGGGAGATATTAATATTTTAATGGATTAATTAAAATATTAATTATTGGAGCTAATTTATAAAGTTATAATATTTTAAAATTATAACTTAAGTGAATTGCTGAAGGGGGTCGACCATCATTGAAGGGGCCATTTTTAATTATAATTTATAATTAAAAATGTGATTGAAGACTATTGAAAAATTAAATGAAGAAGTTCGAATTTATTTAAATGATGCCCAATTGACAAAAGTCACACTTTTCAAGAATATAAGGCTTTTGCATTGGGATTCGAGCCATTATGTTGAATATTGAAAGTTTGATCAATTTTTTCTTCTGGAGAACGAAGCCTAGGGTTTCCGTTGTCTACAGGCATTGGAGAACGAGCCATCTTCAGTGTTGCAATTCAGAGACTATGAAATAACAGTTGATCTATTGCTCTCAGAGAGATTTCTTCATTCAGAAGTGATCACAGAACATTCACGGAGTTTAATCATTCAGGGTTTTGATCAGGGATTCATCTTGGAAGTGATTTTTCATCTTAGGCGCCTATTTTCCATACTCCAGATCAATCCAATAAAGCCGTACAGATTATATTTACTGCTGGTACAGATCCGTACTGTCCTTTGCTGCTGTGTAAAAGCCGTACCATCTCCAGAGGAAGGCGAGTTTGCATCTGGGTCCAAATCGCCTTGAGTTTCAGCTTCTTTCAATCATAGAGGGACGCCTCAGCAAATGGAGGTATTTTCAAGCGAATACAAGCTGGGAAAAGACATTGCTGAGATCAGGCCGTACTTTTCAAGCTAAAACCAGTCAGCTGCAAATCAGGTTTTTTGACTGAAAATTTGTATTATCTTTGTCTAAATCTCAGAGATCTATTATTGAAATGGTTGTAGAACAATAATGAAATCAATGACTATTGTTTCCAGAGTCTCTTAATGTTAGATCTGAACTATTAGTATTTATTGAGTTGTCGACCAATTTCCTTTCAAATATGAATTTTCATTGGCTAAACTGCGAAACTCAAAAAACCAAAATACATAAAACAATCAAAACCTGCCGGTTTGAGGATTAAGCGAGCTTGAGGGGGTTTCTCTGATGTCGAGGCTAAATCCACGCCCATCACGAGGGTTTGTAATCTTATCTGGCTCCTGAGAGGTTAGGTCACCGCAGGTATTATTATACTCGCCGGAGGCCAGTTGGCCGGGCGAGGTTTGAGCAGGGCTTGGGAAACATGGGCGGCAAACAGATATTCTAGAGCAGAGATTCCTCAAACCCTAGGGATCGGAGGCCGTCTGAGAGGTTCTACGCTCGAGAGATTCTGAAGCCGGATCAGCGGATCCTAGCGATGTGCTACGGCAGTTAGCCAGTGGCACTCGAGAGGTTAAGATGCGCCGAGGAGACCGTCACCACATCATGACGAGGACAGGAGTGATGCAGGATCACAGAGAGCACCTAGGACTGCTTCACGGACGGCAGATAGGCCCACTAAGCCTACTTTTGTGAGACAGGAGGCCGATGAGGATATGGCAGGTGAGGAGCACGAGGAGTTGTTCGCAAACACACTTATGGCAGCGAACGAGGAGTGGGAGTTAGTACCACCTGATGTCAGAGAGAGGATTACCTTTGACATATTCATTACACAGAGGAGAGAGCATCACAGAGGTCGACAGGATTGGAGACCTAGATATCAGAACAATGATCTGAAACATGCTACAAACAGACTCAATCTAGCGATGTTCGATGGTAGTGGTAAGGTTACAGCTCAGGCCTGGATCAGTAAGCTAGACACTTTCCTCACATTGCGTCCGATGGCTGAGAGAGATGCTATCAGGTATGCGACATTGCATCTTGAGGGGGTAGCTTACGACTGGTGGCACCACGGGATGGTGACACTCCAGCATGATCGGATCACCTCATATCAGGAGTTTGTTGATAGGTTGGTGGAACGATTTGACAGGAAGGATCCAGAATCCTATTTCAGAGATTTGGCTCAGTTGCAACAGAGTGGCAGCTTGGAGTCTTACATTGGTGACTTCCAGAGATTGTCGGTTATGGTTCCTAATATTTCAGAGAGGCGACTTGTAGTGCTTTTCATGGAGGGACTGACAGAGCCATTGAGAGGTTGGATCAAAGCCTTTGATCCTCCTTCGTTACAGGAAGCTATAAAGAAAGCGCGTAGCATGGAGTTGGCAGCAACATCCAGTAAATTCAACTCCAGAAACAATTCTTCATTCAGGGATAATAAGGGCTTCAATAAAAACAGAGAGAAATCAGATTTTAACAGAAAAAAATCAGATTTTAAGAATGATTCAAAGGGCAAATCAGCAGCACCACCTTTGGATCGAGAGGCTCTTAATGATCTACGCAGGAAGAATCTTTGCTTCTACTGCAAAGGTCCCTATGATGCCAACCATGATTGTCCTTTGCGGCCTAAGGGCAAGGAAAATCAAGTGATGTGGGCTTATTACGAGGATTCGGAATCAGAGAATTCCGAACAGCAGGAGAGTTCTAAGGAGTCAGAGTCAGAGGCTTCAGAGCCTAAGGCAGAGGCAGAGTCAAAGCTTCAAATTCAGGAGGCACGCCTATCTAGCATTCAGCAGGAAGGTTCATTCAGACTTTGTGGAGTTTTGGCGGGACAGAGGGTCATTACCCTTCTTGATACAGGAGCCACCCACAATTTTATCGATGCTAGATTTGTGGAGAAGCGTGGACTCATCACTGAGGAGTTCGAAGGCATTAGGGTTAAGGTGGCCGACGGTTACACTCTCAGGTGTGAACGTATGATTAAGGATCTCCCATTGCGCTTGAACAACTATGAGTTCAAGGCTGATTATTACGTGGTGAACATGGGGGATATCGATTTAGTCTTGAGCATGAAGTGGCTTCATTCACTTGAGGAAGTCACTCTTCGCCTCAAGGACATGGAGATTCGTTTTGGTGTGGATGGGAAGACACATATTTTGAAGGCAATTCGGGACAGCAACATCAAAACTATTTCCTTTCGTCGGATGGAGAGACTCATGCGACACGACATGGTAGAGTGGGCTGCCGAGTGCACATTAGCACCTATACAGGAGGGACAGCATAAGACGGAGTATCATCCAGACATTCAGCAGTTGAGAGTCAAGCATGAGAAGGTATTCAGTGATATTCCACCAGGGAGACCTCCAGACAGGGGCATTGAGCACATTCTAGAGCTTGAGGAGGGCGCTAAGCCCGTCATGATCACTCCTTACAGGCATCCTAAGAGGTTGAAGGATGAGATAGAGAAGACTATCAAGGAGCTGCTTGCTATGGGTCACATTCGACCTAGTAAATCACCATTTGCTTCTTCAGTTGTGTTAGTGAAGAAGAAAGACGGTACCCTTCGCATGTGCATAGATTACAGAGTCCTGAATAAGAGGACTATCAAAAACAGGTACCCAATACCTCGTATAGATGAGCTTATTGATGAGCTCCATGGTGCATGCTACTTCACGAAGATAGACTTGAGATCAGGATATCACCAGATCAGAGTTCGAGAGTAGGATGTTGAGAAGACTGCACTCCGTTGTCATTGTGGACACTTCGAGTTTGTGGTGATGCCATTTGAGCTCACCAACGCGCCAGCGACATTTCAGTCCACCATGAACAGGGTCTTCCATTCACAGCTAAGGAGATATGTACTTGTCTTCTTCGATGACATTCTTATTTACAGCAAGACTTGGCAGGAGCATTTGGCTCATCTGGAGACCGTGCTCAATATTTTGGAGAGGGAGTCCTTGTACGCCAAGGAATCCAAATGTGATTTGGGGATGACCGAGTTGCTCTACTTAGGTCATATCATCAGTGCAGGGGGAGTGCGGATGGATCTAGAATCCGGCGCTATTATAAACTGGCCTACTCGTGAACCTTACCTACGTGACTCGAGGATTTCTGCGGTTTGTGTAGGTTTTACACTTAGATTTGTGAATGGTTATTCCGCGACATGCGACACCCTATGGCCAGTTTGTTGAAAAGGGTACGTTACATTGGACTCTGAGACACGGGAAGAGTGTTTTGTGAGTTCAAAGGGGTGACTCACGTGTCCAATGTTGGCACTACACGATTTTTGAAGCCTTTTGAGCTTGATCACGATGCCGAGGTAGGAGCGTGGGCTGGTGCTTATCAGGACCAGCACCCTAACATGAGCGGGAAACTTCCGAGGACCCGAAGAGCTCTCGATTATATACCATGATAAGGAGATGCAGCCGCAATGCATGCCTTGGCCAAATTTAAAACTGATATCTTAAGCAGGCCCGATAAGTTTTGCATTAAAAACCGGCCACAACGGTTTAAGGAGCAGCATTTCCTGGGGCAGCGAGATCTCAATGATCGTCAGCAGAAGTGGGTGAGTAAATTGCAGGCATATGACTTTGATATCTCTTACATCAAAGGCACCCAGAATGTAGTGGCTGACGCCCTCTCACACAGGCCTTATCTGAACTCTATGGTTCACATTACTGCGGATTGGAGGCATTTGATTGTGGCAGAATATGCCAAGGATACTTGGGCATCCAGTATTGTTGAGGGATCGATGGTTGACACCAGATACACGCTTGTGAATGACTTGATCATTTACAAGAACAGGATTTATTTGATCCCAGGTTCAGAGATGAAGAACACCATCATGCGAGCCTTTCATGATGTACCTACAGCAGGACATCCCGGGTACTTCAAAACATACAGACAGATTCGGGAGAGATTTACATGAAAGGACTCAAGGCGGATGTTCTTGATGTAATGCGTGAGTGCCTGTTTGTCAATGAGAGAACAACGGAGAACCATTATGCGGCGGAGTTATTTGCGACCACTTCGATTCACAGTAGGAAGTGGGAATACTGTCGATGGATTTTTATCAGGCTTGCCCAAAGTGGGGCGGATTGTATATATGTAGTTGTGGATCGGTACGTGAGGTATGCCCACTTCTTTCGGTCACCACCACTTACCACGGCTACGGGTATGAGGAGTCTTCCATTAGAATTGATTCATGGGTTGCCTCGGGCATAGTGGTAGCCCGGGGATAGTGGAGTTTTAGGTCACTTACATGAGGAGGTGTTAGGACTTTGTGGACCGAGCTTACACCGAGCACCAGTTACCACCCACAAACTGATGGTCAAACGGAGATAGTGAACAAATGGGTGGAAGGTTACCTCAGGAACTACATTGCAGGGCAGCAAAAGGCTTGGGTCAAGTGGATTTATTTGTGCGAGTATTGCTACAACACGACATTCCACATGACCATTCAGATGTCCCCTTTCATGGCGTTGTACGGTTATGAGGCGCCGAGCTTTCTGGATTTGCTACTGAGTGATAGTAGAGTGTCGAGTGCTGGAGATTTGTTGCAGGAGAGTCAAGACACTATGAGGGCTCTCAAGGAGAATATTGCTAAGGCACAGAATCAGCAGAAGCAGTACGCAGATCAGAAGAGGACAGAGAGGTCTTTCGAGGTGGGTGACATGGTTTATCTTATGCTGCAGCCCTACCGTCAGTCTACTCTTAGGAAGAGTGGTTCAGAGAAGCTTAAGCCACGATATTATGGTCCTTTTAGGATCTTGAGGCATGTTGGAGAGGTGGCTTACGAGCTAGAGCTTCCTGCGGAGAGCAAGGTCCACAATGTTTTTCACGTGTCACGTCTCAAGAAGGCGTTGGGACACCGTGTGGTACCTTCGGCAGTTTTACCTCCCTTAGATGATGAGGGAAAGTTGATTTTAGTACATGAGTCTATCCTGGAGTACAGAGAGAGATAGTTGCGTAGGAGGACTATCAGGGAATATTTGGTGAAATGGAGAGATTTGCCAGTGGAGGATGCTACGTGGGAGAGCGAGGATATTCTGCAGCACCCGGAGTTGAGATTGCTTGAGGACAAGCAATTTCAGAAGGGGCGGACTATCATGTCCCCTTCCAGTTGACATCTCTCAGAGCTGATGATTAGCCTATCATGCGACCCTCATAGACTGATAGGATGGACAGAGGGTCTTGATGGAGCTTGGCTTGGCTTCGGTTGTCAAAATTTTACCAGTTGGCTTTCGTTCGGGCTCATTAGGACACCATTTGCCTGAGTTGCTATTTTTAGCAGTATTTGGCACTCAGCGAGGCACCCCTACTATTTTTAGCAGTATGGTTCGGTCATGTGCAGAATCATTCACTCATTCACCAACTTCAGACAGTTCGTGAATCAGACACATCTTGAGGGAGATATTAATATTTTAATGGATTAATTAAAATATTAATTATCGGAGCTTATATTATTAAGTTATAATATTTTAATATTATAACTTAAGTGAATTGCTGAAGGGGGTCGACCATCATTGAAGGGGCCATTTTTAATTATAATTTATAATTAAAAATGTGATTGAAGACTATTGAAAAATTAAATGAAGAAGTTCGAATTTATTTAAATGATGCCCAATTGAGAAAAGTCGCACTTTTCAAGAATATAAGGCTTTTGCATTGGGATTCGAGCCATTATGTTGAATATTGAAAGTTTGATCAATTTTTTCTTCTGGAGAACGAAGCCTAGGGTTTTCGTTGTCTACAGACATTGGAGAACGAGCCATCTTCAGTGTTGCAATTCAGAGACTATGAAATAACAGTTGATCTATTGCTCTCAGAGAGATTTCTTCATTCAGAAGTGATCACAGAACATTCACGGAGTTTAATCATTCGGGGTTTTGATCAGGGATTCATCTTGGAAGTGATTTTTCATCTTAGGCGCCTATTTTCCATACTCCAGATCAATCCAATAAAGCCGTACAGATTATATTTACTGCTGGTACAGATCCGTACTGTCCTTTGCTGCTGTGTAAAAGTCGTACCATCTCCAGAGGAAGGCGAATTTGCATCTAGGTCCAAATCGCCTTGAGTTTCAGCTTCTTTCAATCACAGAGAGGAACGCCTCAGCAAATGGAGGTATTTTCAGGAGAATACAAGCTAGGAAAAGACATTGCTGAGATCAGGCCATACTTTTCAAGCTAAAACCAGTCAGCTGCAAATCAGGTTTTTTGACTGAAAATTTGTATTATCTTTGTCTAAATCTCAGAGATCTATTATTGAAATGGTTGTAGAACAATAATGAAATCAATGACTATTGTTTCCAGAGTCTCTTAATGTTAGATCTGAACTATTAGTATTTATTGAGGATTTATCAGCAATTTCCTTTCAAAATCGCAATTTTCATTATTCATGCAAAAACTCAAAAAAACCAAAAATATGCAAAAACAATCAAAAACACACAGTTTCAGAAGTTAGCGGAAACAAGGGTTTCTACATCGTTCCTCTTATTTCAAACAAATGATTAAAGATATAGCCAATATTGGTCCTTCATTCATACCCCCTGGAGATTGTAAGCTACGCACCACCCTCTTAGAAAAAAAGTACTCCAAAGTTAATGTGCTAATGGAGGATATGAGGTGAACGTGGATGAGGACAAGTTGCTCTATAGTGATGGATGGGTGGACTGATGTTAGACATCGACCACTCATCAATATCCTAGTCACATGCCCTGTTGGTTCTTATCTTCTTAGAGCCATAGATTGTTCGAGTAAATGTAAAGATGCAAACTTCCAATATTCCATTTTGAGAGATGCCATAGAGGAGGTTGGGGCTGCTAATGTGTAATGTCCCCTTTTTAGTGTGACCATGACCGTGGATGCCTTGGACAAGTCTCAAATGCAGTGCCGACCATTGATTGGGCCTTTGCAGATGTTTCTGGACTCTGTGGTGCGTACTTACTATTTATAGTAAGTCAGCTATCATGAGTTGCTATTTTTGGCAGGTCGCCTGATCATTCAATGTTTGGCAGTTTGGCAGTTTTGGCCTTGGTTTTAGTTGGCGTGGGTCACTGATGGATATTTAAGGAGTTATTAATATTTTAATGTGTCATTAATGATGTTAATTAAAAGTTTATAATATAAAGTTATATTTTGACTTTATATTAAAAGGGGGCCAATGACACATGATAAAGTGCAATTAATGATATTAATTTATTCTGGACAAAATAGCCAAGGTATATTTGAGGCAACAAAAGCAAATAATATAAGTCATATTATTTAATTACCAAATAGCCAAAAAGGGTCGATTTTTCCAAGAAGAGGTATAAAAGCATTCAAAAAGCAAATCAAACTCATTATTGGAGGATTATTTGACTTTGCTTGTGAGTTTCTTGATTTTTGTGCTGGAGACCAAGGGTTTCAGCCAAAATTGCATTGGAAAACAAAACTCTTCAGTGTGGAAGCAATTTTGAGGTTGTGAGAGATCAGCCGAATTATTGTGGGTGGAGAGCTTCATCCAGAAGTTCTAATTGTGCTCAAAAGAGAAGGAATTTCATCTAGGGTTTGAAGATTATTGAAAAATAATTGGTTGCAGACCTGGAGAGTCATTCTTGGTAGCCATTCTACAACAGATTTCAACCATTTAATAGCTGCTACAGTAACACGTGAACAATGTTCGCTACAGTACTAGTGCATATCATTAGTGAGAATCTACAGGAAAACACAAGGGTTTGAAGAGCAATCACCCAGCCATTGTGAAATCAAGTATTTGAGTCCATTTATTTGCTGCTGGTAATATCTTCTCTCAGCACGTGGGTTTTAAGGTAGCCATAACTTCATTCTTTGCTGGTTGTATTGCTATCAGCAGCAGGACGTGGGAGTAAGGAGACAAAAGCCTAAGTTACAAGGCTCTAATCACTTCCATTCTTGGGGTTCAAGGTTCCTTGGTGGGTTGTAGCCATTATTATGGTGGAGACTAATTAGTTTGCAGCTATCACAGCACTTTACCAGCATTATTTATTGTTGCAACTTTTCCAGAATTCCTTATAAATAAAGGGCTCGCATTTCCGAGTATGCTAAAATCAATATTAAGCATTGTAGAGGTACTCTTATCAAGAAAAGATCATTTGTAATCAGTCCATCACATATCAATATTTCAGTTTGAATAAGAAGGTTGAAACTAAGTTTGCATGCCATATGTTTGATGTAATGCCTTTGCTGTAAACGCATTATCTCAGTCCTGAGCCTGTAGGAAAAGTGTTTGTAGAAATGTCCTATTGCTGTAGATGATCATTTTTATGGAACTTGCATGCTAAATGTTTGTCAAAATTCCTAGCTGTTGTAGATGCACATTTTCAGTCCATTATATGTATGAAAAGGTCAAAAACAGTTAGCATATCATTACTATGACATTGTTAATCAATCTTGCATCTTTAGAAACATTCAAAAACATCAATTGCAGCATACAAACTTATAGCAAGACAAACAGAAATTCATATCAACAAGTTCAGACATTGTTTGCAAACTGTTTGACAAAATTCCAAGGCAGCAAGTGAAGAGTTTTTGAGTCAGATTGGGTTAGGCTCCTCACATAATGTGGTACAGGTGATCACCGATTCAACACGTGTGTGCAAATCGACCAATTTGATGGCAGAGGGTGCTTATAGGCACATCTTTTGGACCCCATGTCGTGTCCATGCATTGAAAGACATAGGGAAGTTGGATTGGGTGAAGCAAGTGGTGGCAGAAGCTAGAGAGATTCAAATGTTCATTTGCAATCACCACACCTCACTTGCTCTCTTCAAGTCATTTTCAAAGGAGCTTCAAAAAACCTATTGAGACAAGGTATGCCACTTCATTTTGTTTCACTTTCAAATTTTGAAACTTCAAACATTTCAATTTGCATTCTAAATTTGATTTTGTTTTAATGAATATAGATACGCCACATACTTCATCTTGTTGGAGAGAATGCTTGAGGTGCATGAGCCTCTATAATTGATGACGGTGAATTCAGAGTGGACTAGATGACCTAATTCAAGTTCTACTCAAAGAAAATCCATCAAACAAAAGATCCTTAATGACGATTGGTGGTCAAATGTGAGGCAAGACATTGCTGATTTTATTAAAAACTAAATATTAGATTGCTGATTTTCATATCAAATTTCTGATTTTAATATTTTCATTTTATTGCCCAATGTTCCAACTTTTGAAGTTTCTAACATGTCAATTAACTTGTCAATTAATTCTTTTGAAAATTTTGTTTGCATTTTGCAAATACATTTGCTCCTTAATCTCGCCTATTGTAGATGTCATCCAGTATGTTGATACAAACTCTCCTAGTCTTAAAGAGATATATCAGACATTTGACAGTATGCTTGGGAAGATCAAGCAAAGAATTTTGGCAAAGGATCCCACTTTGGATTTATATGAGCAACACATTAGGCCCATTGTGACGTGGAGGTGGAACACAATGAACACCCCGCTTCATATGGCTGCCTTTGCTCTAAATCCCAAATGGTATGCGCCAAGGGATGGTAGGGTGCCTCCATGTGATGACCCAGAGGTTTAAAATGGATTCACACGGGCCATTGATAAGATGTATTCAGCGGAGCAGGCTTCAATACTTCGCACACAATTCCTTGACTTTGCAAATCTTCATCGCCCAAATTAGAGTAAACTATAGGCGAAGTTGGATAGAGCTATATTAGTTCAAACAGACCCTATTGGATGGTGGATAGGGCATGCGGGGATACACCGCAGTTGAAGACACTTGCTACTCACCTTCTTGCACAGGTTGTTTCCTCTGCTACAGAGAGGAATTGGTCTACATATAGCTTTATCCACTCCCGAAAGAGAAATAGACTTACCTCTAGCCAAGCGGAGAAGCTAGTGGAAGTGCAAAGTGCTCTTTGGCTTCAGGATCATCAGACTCGAAAGTATTGACAGACTCCAGCTCTACGATGGGATATTGATCTCGAAGACATGGTCCAAGTTGATGAGGAGGCGACACCAAAGCGTTTGGTTGGGATTACGTTGGTTGAGAATGAGGTGGACTAGCAGTGGCAATGACTTTGTAATGTCCCCAATTTAGCCCTACGCTCTTCATTTGGATTTAGCATATTTCTGAAAATCCATAGGCTACTCAGATGTGCAAATTTAGGGTTTCCACTTTCAGAAAGTCTTGCTTCCAGCTCAGTTCAACTTTCTGTTGGTTTTGAGGTGAACTTACTACTTTTGGCATTGGCTATTTTTAGTAAGTCTAATTTTGGCAGTGGCATCATCAGCAGTTCAGCTCAGGTCATCATGCTATTTTTGGCAATCCATCAGTTTCAGTATTGGCATTGGTTTTGGTTATCACCTTGGACTGAGTTTTATACTTAGTCAATTTCATGTTTTTAAGTTGTACCCCACACCTAGGCTTGATGACTTCAAGTTGTTTTTAAAGAGGGGACATTAAGGGGTCTATTTGAGCATTTAATTTTTTGATAAATGTTTTATTGTTGCAACTTCAAAATGGACGCCTAAAGGAAGATGATAAATATTTTATTAAATAAAAAATAAAGTGAATGTGTGAGAGGTGGCGTCCCTTGGGGAATTTGAACAGTTTCTTGTTGGAGTTACAAGTTGCTTCATTTTCCCAACTGAAGCTTATTTATTGATGCTTTGAGCCTTCATTCTTATCTTTGGAAAATATTGTAAAGTTATGCTGCTGGTTTGAAATCTACAATCCGGCTAAGGGGAAAGCTTAGCAAATTTAGTCCATTCTTTGGGCCTGAAACTATGGTTCCCTAGGTGCTCTATTGGGAATATGCTTCATTCAGAAGTGCATATTGAGCATCAAAGTGAAGAAATTGGTGATTTTTATCAGTTTTGTGTTTTTTGGTTTATGACGGGCTGAATCAAGTTTTCATTTATAGCTTTTGGTATGATTTTATTTTGGTTATGGGTGTTGGTTCTCTCCATTTCTAGGCTCATGGCGACCAATCCTGGAGAAGATTAGGTTTTATTTTGAAGAGTGTGAATTTATCAAGCAAAATCGCCCTTGCAAGCAGGCTGTACCTTTTAGGAGCATATTGGAATTCGTTCCAAATTAATGGTTGAATTTTCATGCTGGTTTTTCATTGCAATTGGGGCGCCAACCTTCTTGAGAGCTGTTGCAATTTGTTTCATTCAAATCAAAGGTATATTCATGAAGTTGTGAGCATTTATTTGGTTTCCAGTTTGCTGATTGTTCATTTTCAGTTTGCTGATTTTGTAATCAGATTGCTTAAAGTTCAGTTTTTGGCTTCAATTTCAATATTTGAGAGGTTTAATACTTGAAAGATTCATCCTTCACATATTTTCATTGATTCTATCATTGTAACACTTGTAAATTGCAAATTTCTTTAATTGTAAGGTTGTGAATTAGTAGTACTAATCCAACCATTGTTATTACTGCATTTACTTGTGATTTCTAATGCAAACACTTTAACCCCTGGATGGTTTACCGCCAGTGTGGAGGAAATTAATGTTGTATGTACATCTCTCACCCACTGTTCAAGTGGTGAATCCCCACTAATGAGTAGATGCCCGCTAAGCCGATGAATTGTTTCGAATTATAATGTTTTCCCCCATTGTTTAAGTGGTAGCGCGAAATCTCCTATGGCTGGTTCACCGCCTCTTTCAGCTTTCAGTTATATTACTTT
>VDFB02128649.1:0-13190 GCA_007258455.2 Sequoia sempervirens
TTCAAATTTTCTTGTATCCCTTGAAATAGCTACTCTACTAAGAAAAGTTATAATATCTTACATTTATTGCTTGAACATAGACCTCTGAGTTACCTTGGTCTGTGGTGTAATAGGCTCTTGGCACCATTGGGTACTCATAATTTCTCTATTATGCTATTCAACATTTTGATATGTCTTGCTCTTGGCCTTTATATCGACATTATACATTTGTGTGTAAATGGGGAGACCAAATGTGTACATGATTCCTTTCTATGATAGGTCTACATAAATTCTCGCTTCTTTCTCAATGACCATTTTATTTTAGTTGTAGTAATTTATACATTGCATAACTAATTTAGGGGCTTCCATTGCTGGTGGAAACCTTCCTACCAAAAGTAACCCATTTGCTACAACATTCATGGTACATTGAGAACCATATTCTTGTACTATCCATGAATGGATTTCAATATCAAAAGACCATCCCAAATGAGTATATGTAACCATTAAATTGATTGGTAAGGCTTGTGAATTGCAATATTTGAATTGATATTTTGTCCTTGCGTCAAAAGTGCTCATTTTGTCTAGTGTGTTATGCATTTTCAGAATGTGTGTCTTGTGTGCGAGTTAGGGTTCAATTTAACCAAAACTTACAATTTATAAAATTTCAATTCATTTTCAATTAAATTTGGGAAATAAAATAATAATCAACATTTCAATTTCTAAATGGAAATACCATTATGGAGATCTCTCAACTTGAAAATCACTTAACAAAATATCAATCATCTAAAACATACCTAGTTCTATTTGATAATGGCAATCTTTCAGAATGCAACTTTAAAACCCTTGGTAGATGTGTTTTGGTTTAGACTCGAAATTTACCTCTCCTTGCATGCTAGTGTCATTTTGTTACTTCAATGTCCTTTAAAAAATTTCAATATGACATGAAGTGGAGTATTGCAAAAGCAATTGCATGCTTGAGGTAGTGCCAAGTACATAGGTAGTTCACCACCTTCATTAATTACCTCTTATTTCACATTAAATCCTCAAATAAAGGTTCAATCATTATGGATTATGGTACAAATCATGAACACCTAGACTTTTGTGTGAGCTCGCTACTAGAGAAGAAAGATGACATGATGATTATACATGGAAAGTAGAGGTCATGTTGATTCCTTGTAAGGTATATTTCATTAAAGATAAATGATCAATTGGTGATCACTAGGATTGAGACTTTCCGATACTAACCTTGAAAAAGAAACACCAAGATCTGGGAAATACCTTCTAATCTTTAGAAAGAGAAAACCAAAACAAGATAAAATACTAGAAACTGAGTCTAAGAGATAGGTTAACAAATTTCAAAATAGACTCTCCAATTTCTGACTTCTGTGTAAGAAAACGAAAAGGAAACAATAAAATACTAGGATTTGGTAAATAGGAAACTACTAGGATTGATGTCTACGATCAATGAAATACCAAGTGAAGTTCAAATCATATGAAGATACAAATTCCCTTGGTACAAATGTAGGACTTTGGGATTCTAGTGTCTAGTAATATGTATTAAGGTTTGTGAAAAGACCAAAACATTGAATTTGGCAAATAAAAGAATAAAGCAACAAAGAGGCCAAGAAAAATTAAAAGAAAGATCAGTAACCAACCGAGTAGCAAAAGGATTCCAAAGAAAAAAAAAAGAAAAAAGGAATAGAGGAAAGGAAAAAAATGGGGGTCCACATTTTTCCAAGTAGCAAAATGGGTAATGTTGGAAGACCACACAATAGGAAACTCATCTTGGAAGCAAGAGTTAGGGAAAATAAAAGTGAATTTGAATGTTATTGTTGCTAGAGTGTAGAAATATAAATTATAGAAGAGAGAATTGAAAGAGTGGGTTTCTACCTTGGATAATTTTATAAATTCATTAAATTTATCTAGTGAAGAGCAAGCTAAACTACCCCAACATCAAGTACTGATGTCACAAGAACAAGTTGATGCAATTGCAGTAGTTCACCATAAAATGAATACATTTGAAGAATGGATTGATTACTGGGTAAAGAAAGGGGAAGAATTCATTAATTCATTATAGATGCAATAAGGAATCATAAGGAAGCATACAACTATTTATAGAAATCAGAAATATTTGAAAATGAATAAAGATTTCACTAGGAGCAAGTTATTGAAGAAAGGAGAAACATTGAAATTCTCATGCAGTTAAATATCCAAGAGTTAATATAGGGTGATGTAATATTAGAACAAGAACTTCCATTACCAGAAAAATGGAAGAAGCAATTGAAATGGGAAGGTGACATGTTAATACAATGTATCGAAGGATTCAAAAAGTTCATAGTAGAATGTAAAAAATTGATTGATGAAGATATATAATTTATTGAAATGCTAAAACGCCAAGCTTGTGATCCCCCAAATATTAGGATAAGAAGGAAAAGAAGCCAGGCCTTCAAGGAATAAATATAAAGAATAAATAGAGATCCTATTTAGTTGTTAACGAGGGAGGTCATTGATGAAATTATACAATGCAGGAACACTATAGCTAAATATGAAGCAAACAAAGTGAAAAAGAATGGTATTATACTCAAGATATCTGAAGAATATACTAGGCTTAAACTCACTTGGAGGGAAATACAAGGGATTTTGAAAGAAAATATGCATCAAGTATTAAATTATTTCCAAAAGTATTAGTCAAAGAAAGGTAGAGAAATAACCCTAGAGCCTGAGTCATGAGCGAAGAGATGAAGAACCAGATACTAGACACTAGAAGTGTGATGGATATTTTATTTTGTTTACACTTTTGAGTTTGTAGGTTAATCCCAGTCTCATAGATGTTCCTTATTCCAGTATTTTGGAAAGAAGTTGATAGCCTCAACATATGCAAAGTGTTCACGCTGGAGTATGAAGTAAAAGTGTTGTTGTTGATGAAGTAAAAGCCTTGACTTAGTCTAGAATATTCTTAATGATAGTTGGTAGATGCCAAGTGCCACATTTTAATTTGTTATTTCTAATTCCCTAGATAGACTTTAAGTTGAACTTTTGAGGCCTTGTTCCTATAAAAGGTTGTTTCCTACTTTATTTTTATTTAAAGTTCAAAATTTGTGGATGTCGAAGGGCATAAACTTTTAAGTTTTTTTCTCTTTTCCTATTTTTTGAACCATTATGGTGTAAAACTTTGCATGGACATAGATATTGATTAATATTAGAGCTTATTAGATAGCTACCTATCTTAGTATCTTTTGTAGTTGGTTTTGTTAGTTCAGCCGAACAAGATTGTATGCTACGTCATTTAAGGGTGCATACAGAACCTACTCGGTGCCCAGAAATGAAACCTCTCTTTAAAATTTTGCAAAGTTTTATATGTAGGTGTGAAGCAATCTGCTGAAGTATAAAGTGGTTTAATCCGTTTTAATTGATTCTTTCAGGAATCCATGGAGAATGATTGGGAGAAACTTTTAATTTTTAGTATTTTTATGCTGTATTTTAGAGTAGATGTTTAAATTCTTGAAAATTTTCAAAAATTGAATGAATGGATGAAATTTTATTGAAAACCTTTTGTTTTCCATAAAAATTTTGAATGCTTAATGCTAAATCTACTTAAGTGATAACAAAGAATTTGTGATGTTCATGAAATATTATTGTAAATCTTTTGATTCCATGTTGTTATTTTATGAATAAAGTGGAAATTTTGTTTATGATGCTTATGATTCTTAACAAACCTATACATAATTGTAGTCCCTTTGAGATTAACAATAATATCACATAAGTACCCAAGAGAAACCCTAGTGCAATCATGACCTAGTTATCAGAGACTTGGGATTGAGCTAAAGACAACCTTTTCCTATTAAAGTAGAATTCCCCTTTAGGTTGTCTTTGTTCCATATCTTTCAAGATGAATAGGCACTTTATGGTCTTTTCTATGAAGAATTTATTCACCCTATTTGTTGTAAGTAAAATCATCATCAACAATTTGTAATAGATAGAATTCATGAGGGTTTGGTAAAATTGAAGATGGGTGTAGATAGAGTGAGGTTTAGCTAGTACTCATTATTAATGCATGTGTTTTTGTTCAAGGGTGTGCCTTGCTTTGGGAAGAATATGACATTGGATCAGATGGAAGGTACTTTGGAGCTTCATGTTAAGTGTTGGACTACTATCTTGGATAAGGATGATAGAACTTTTGATTATGTGGTATTTGAGAACTTGTTTGCTTTAGAATTGAGAAGAGTCCTGGTTGTGAGTATGCCAAGTGTTCCCCAAGGCCTTGCATGATTTCTTGAGAGCCAAAGATATGAGCCCTGAGCTAGGGGTTGATCATAATTAGGGAGATGTTATCTATTACCTTGCATATATGATTTTGAGAGTGTATGGTTCTAATATTGCACCTTAGTTGTTGCCTAAATATGTCCTAGAAAGAATTGGATTTCTTGAAGCAATGTATCAGTTGGGAAGTGTGGAGAACAATGTTGAGAAATGTGACTCAAATTTACTGGCTTGATCAAATTCATGCAACAGTTGTGATTTTCCCTTTATCAATCTAACATTTAAAGTTTGGCAATAAATAGTTTGTTACTTAAGTCATGGGGTTCCAAGTTTTCCTTACTTAATCCATGGGGTTCTAAAGTTGCATAACCTCTTGAATTAATGAATTTGAGGTTCTCTTTGCTTTTAATGAGTCATGAGTTTTAAAAACTTCATAACCTATGACAAGAGGTTCTGAAGTTTGGGTTTTCATCAACATAGTGACTTTGAAGCAGATGGATGTGAGGACCACTTGGAGAGGTAAAGTGAATATTGAAGGGACATATTGATAGAGTGATGTATTGTTTCTTTCTCATGGTTTTATTGGTGGGACCCAATTGGTGTCGAGCTAGAAAGTAGTAATTGGTTGATCGTTTACTACAGTTACTCTTTAGAAGTTGAACCAAACCATTTCCTATTGGAATGTTGTAAAGTTCTATGGTGGAGAATGAATTTTATAAAAACCTAGAACATTCTATAATAGAGAGAGAGAGAGAGAGAAAGGTTGAAAGTGGTTATGCTACCATATTCTCTCTAGATGGAACAAGATGTAAATCTCTTGTAAAGTTCATGATCTTGATGTTATATTATAACGTGTACGCTTGTTGCTAAGTAATACAATTGATCTCTGGTCTTTTAGAGTGTGGGGTTTTTGACCCATAAGGGTTTTCCAAACATAAAATCTATGTGTCCCTATTGTCTTTTTCATCTTTCATGTTTGTTGATTATGGTTGTTGAATCTGTTTAACATTGTTTGGAAGTAGTTTAATTAGCTTTAAATTTTCTCTAAGGGTCAATGTGGGAAATGAACTATGTCTGATTCCACTTTTTGGTAGAGTAGTATGTGTTTTTGGGGTAATCTAAAGAAATAAAAGTTATGAAAGGTATTACTAATCTCTTTGATGTTCCTTCTAAGATGAACCCAAATTTTCCCAACAAGTGGTATCAGAGCTTTCTTCCAAAATTTTCTTTTTTCTTGCATGTGCAAGTTTGTGAGTTGCATATAATTTAATGTGTTTTTCATGTACTTGCATGGACTCACATGAAACTTGCATGTTCTTGTATGTTGATTCATGTAAGAATTCTTCGTATTTTTGGTTCTGGGTATTCCTTTTGTGAAGGTTTCTTAGCCTGGCAAGATTGTGGAAATCTAAAGGAATCATTTGTGGATTGATCCTTTGGTGAGTGGAAGTTCATTCTCTTTTGTTTCAGTTCATGAGATAAATTGCAGCATGAAGGATGGTGAATATAGAGAAACTGGAACTAGTCCTACTAGAATATTGTGATATGAGGTTCCTAGTTGGCAGGTAAATAATCATGATGCACAGGGTGGAATATTTTGCTTTATGGTTGTGTTGCAGTAAATCTTTCAAATTGGGTGTTTGTGTGAGAGGCTCCCTAATGATATGGAGAATCTTGGGTTGTTATTCAGTAATGGAGAAATTTGCTTGTGCTAGGTGTATTTCCCAATATTGGAAGGAATAGTTTTTTTTACCTCGATTGCATGACGGTTGTGGAGTTCATCATTGGATGGTCTAGAAGCTGCTATAATAGCCTATATCTCTTAGATGCATGTGCATGTTGATGGTTTTGGAGTTGGTTTGATATGGTCCTAGAGTTCCTAAACTATTGTTTCCTTTTAAGGATGTGTTGTACTTCATCACTCAAATCCATGTTCTCTATATTTGATGGTTTTATAGATTTCTATTTGAAGAATCTATGGTTATGCATATTCATGATAATCTTTTATTTTGGAATAATTTTTTGGACACTAGGAAGACTGAGAGTGGGGGTTGAATTAGTGTTTAATAATATTTGACTTTCAAATAGGGTCTAAAACTATCAACATCAATAATTGAACTTAAAACAACACCCACAACATATAAATAGAGGAAAACAAGAAAACACATTAATGAACACCATAACACCAGAATTTTTTATGTGGAAACCTTGTTAGGGGAAAAACCATGGTGGTGATTAATCCATAATGTATACTCTATTAAAATTATGATAAAAGAGGGGAATGCACTTGCATTCAGGCACACTACCTAGAGCTCACTACTCAAGAGAGAAAGGCTCACTACCTTACAAACTATAATTAAAATTACAAAAAAAAAAAAGTGAACTAAGAATATAAAATCTACAAATGCATGGGTTTAGTTCCAATGAAGCACATAATCTGATTCTAGATCTTTTTCAGACCAACTCTCACTTCTACTCTACTCTGCTCTGCTTTGCTTAGCATACAAAACTTTTTTTTCCATCAAATAACTGATATGTCCTTTTTTTCTCTCTTCTTGATATACATACACTTATATCCTTACCATAGCTACTTCACTGTCAAAATGGATTTTTGGTCTCCTTTATATACCCTCTAATCAGGAATTCATTATATGTTAGCTTCACAAAAAATATAATATTCTTGCTTATGTTGGCTCAAATCGTAAATTAGAGTTGATGCGTACCCACACAAGTCAGCTAGACTATAGTAGGGACCCAAAAAAATAGTTCCAAACATAAGAAATAGATAAATACATACTCCACATACATTTGTGATATGCCATATAAAACATGTCAGCAAAAACGAGAGAATAAACCATGAACCATACTACTAAACCTCTTAGCTCAAACTTTGACTAATGTAAAGCCACAAAACTCACCATTAGGATAGCATACATGCTAGGAAGGCTTCCCTAGAGATCCACACCACAAAATAGTTATTTGGTGAAGTGATCAGATTAGCTTATCAACTGAATGTTCTACTCTTTATTCTTTTTGTTGGTACATTACATAATCTTACTTCTCTTGCCGGTAGGAGAAATACTAACATTGTGGACCATACTGCTGACTCTAGTTGCCATCAATGACAACAAAAGTAGCAAAAAATGATATCTCAAAGCCATATGCCAACAATATCTCCCTTTGGCATTGATGGCAACACTTAGTGAAAATTTGACTAAGTGTCAAAACCAAAAACTCAACAAAACCAAGACTACTTCTCCCCCTTTTGATGTCAAGGAATTTTTCCTTTGCATTCTCTCCCTTTGACATCAATGATTTTTTTTTTTTTTTTCTTTCCTTTGTAATATTTTACTATATGTAAGACCCGTTTCACAAGTGATTAATGCTAAACATAATTTGTGACATGAATTTCTTCAATTTATGATTAGATATATGGTGAATAATAAATAAGGTGATCTCTTAGCAAAATCCTTGTAATTTCATTTTGACATTATGTTCTATTGTCACTACCTTGAAGGTGGAATACACTAGTATACTATGGAATGTAGATTGAAATTTAAATGGATTATTATATGGTTAAAGTTTAGAAGATTCACCTAATAGATTAATGTGATATAAAATGTTACTTATAATCATGTTGGTAATGTGCAGGAAGGTAACGGTGTTAGCATGAGAAGGGAGGACCATCGAGAGAAAATCAAAAGACATCTTCTTGAGGATTTAAAGTTAATATGTTGATAGATTAAGAGGAATCAAATAAACAAACAAGGGGATAGATAAATGTTGGAATCAAATCAAATACATCCTTGGGAAGTTCTAAGTGTAGCCCTATTTGACTTGGAAGGGTTGAGGTTTGATATTTTGATTGGGTGATTATGTTTGAGTAAGAATCCAATTGTAGGACATGTGATGTGAGTATGGTTGGGGTTGGAACCCCTGGTTAGGATCAAAATTCGTATGGATTCTTGTGTAGGTTTTGAAAAGGGATTATGGAGTCAATTTCCTTGGTTTTTGAACAAGAATAGACCCCTAGGACCTATACCTATGGGTTTGGAACCTTTTTAACATGTGAACTTGTCCTTGGGGTGTGAAAAGACCCCTCAAAAGTCCACATTCATGAATGTGGCGAATTCAAAAAGTGTTGGGGCTTGGGAAGAGTGACTTGTCACTCTCAACCTTCTACTCCTCAAAAAGTTCTTGGAATGGGCACAAGACTCACACATGTGAGAGAACTTGTGGGAAAGAGTGTGGGTTTGGAGGATTCCTATATATCTCAATAGGATGGAAGATTTTGGGTATTGCCCACTTCTCCTTATGGAGAACTCTAGTTGGGAAAGAAGAAAGAATAGGAAGAAGAAAGGAGGGTGATCAAGAGGGCTTGGTTGGAGAGGCAAGAAGGGTAGAAGAGTTCAATCTCTCATGAAAAGAGATAAGTTTTCCTTTCTCCCCACTCTTCATTGAATTAATTGTTGTAAGAAGATAGTATGTTTGACGGAATGTTCATTGAGTATGGGGAGTGGAGAGCTTAGATGTTATGTTATCTTTAAATCTTTGTAAAATATTGAGAAGACTCCGTATATCATTTTGGGGTTAGTAAAATCCTTGCTCGGGGGTATGGCTAGAGCCCATGAGGCTCCATGACGCCATTATGGAAGGGTGGAGAGCAAGACCTTGTGCAACATTTGGTTTTCAATTATTTCATTTCTATGTAATGTTGTAAAGATGAATACTTAAATAAATAAATGATATTTTGATGTAAGCTCTATTACTTGGGATGTAGAAATATGTTTATGTAAAAGAAAAGAATATCCAAGAAAGATAATGTAGTTTATGATGTCATTACTAAAAAATAAAAGGGGGCCTAGTAGAGGTGCATAAAGAACTACTTTCACTACTTATCTATTGCAAAGTGTTTTTGGGAGCATCTAGATATTACTTTTGTAATTAGAAATGTCAGATTTGCAAGAAGAGTACAGTAAGGAATTAATTTTCAATAGAAAGAGATTATATTTTGGACCCTTTGCTTTTATCATTCCTTGTCATGTGGTTTAAAAGTGCAACAAGAAAATTCTCTATAGACATAATAATCTACTAAAGAGAGATAAATATATGTTTGAACAATACATTAGTATCTTATAGTTATCATAAGAGAACTTATAAATAAGTAAATAAATGAATGAAGGAAGATATATTATCCAATGAATATGACACTTATAGATTTTATCTAGAGTTTCAGAAATTTTTATAGGAATGCATTTATATGTTTTGTTGTGAATACTCCGGATTTCATTTTCACTTTATATACAAAAACAAAAACAAAAATCTGTGCAAAATACTGGGATATAGAATTATAATACATCTGCAGTTTCTTGGTTAGAAGATATAATAATCTTTATCCTTCCTCAACACCACTATAAGTGAGCTGTGACTATATACAAGTCAGGGAGTAGTGTTCATATAGTGTTTTCAAGTCACTCACTCAGAAACAGAATGCCAAGGACTTATAAAAGTAAAGTAAACAAGATATTATAATCATTAATTCCAAATAGCAGATAAGAAGATTGTGAGTCTGAATTACTCCATATACATGTATTTTCAATTTAAATGTCTAAGAATCTGGAGTTTTCAACATACCTAAACTAAATGTAACTTTACACCTTTCAATGCCTACATCTTCTCATATGACAGTGCTTTGGTTTCTATTCCTTCTTGTCAGTAATAATGGTCTAAAATATTGGCTGGGTAGAAACATTTATTTGGAGATGAAACAATAGTCCTGGGTATGCGTTGAACTATATGGAAGGCTAAAACTCTTTTGAATTCCTGGGAGGAAGGCCGAGCATTAAACGTCCATCAGTCATTATAGCCCTGCTTTAATCTTTAACGATGGTATTCATCATGCAATACGCGGGTAGGGTGAGACTGTATTGCTGCTCAGTGCCCAAACCGTTGGGTAGGGGAGAATAAATGAATAAGAGTGGAACAATACCTGCGCGGGTTGCAAGAAACCATTTCTTGGCTAATATAGATTTTGCAACCTCTGCCGTGGCCTCAGCATGGATATCCTGAAAATGCACAGGAGACTCACAATGCCTCAAGAGAATTGTCGAACCAATGACTCTTCTGAGCGTCTAAATGGGTGGGATATAAGGAGCAGAGAAAAAGTAAAGTTAATGTGTCTATGGTGTAAATAACAGAAATACAGACATTTTCTAACGAGCACCCGAAGGACAGGAGCCAATCATACAACGTCCTATATCATAGAAGGCACCTATTCCTCTTCTTTTGTGCAGGCCTTTCGTTATTTCCATCATACTCATCAGCATCCTCAGTTCCAACTACCACCCTTCCCCTATTCCTTGAGAGCTTTCTGATTGGAGCTGTTTCCACGGCCCTTTTCAGAATTAACAACTTTATCTGAATTAGTTCTATGAGGCATCGATTCTGCACCACCCTCAACGGCGTCCATCAGCAATTTCCAATCTCTAAAATCAAACCGAAAACAAACTGACTTTAAGCCACTTCACTAGTTTGAATTTCTTTGGATGTGGGTGCATTTTTGGGGCTCAACTAAATGGTTGCCTTTGTCGTCCAATCTTATTTCAAGTCTGCCATCTTTAACTAAAAAAATGATAGTGCAATTATATTTTCAATAGTTGGCGAAAATGACATTCTAGTCAAAACCAAGCATGGTACAAGCGCCCGACGCATCCTGAAAAGTAGATAAAATAAAATAAATTGAAATTTGTGCCAGACTAGTCTTCGGATGTGAATAAATGGTTCCATCCCCTATTTGGTACACGCAACCAGTATTAAGAGAAATGTGTAGGCACTGAAGGAGCAGATTCGTGGGCATAAGTTCTGTGCCTTGGCTTTTGAGATTTATGCGTTGTCACTAGTGTGTGTCAGGTGCTATCATTAAATTGGGACAAAAAGGCTATCATCACATTTCTTAAACGTAGGTACCTACCCACCTCATTCTACCTCTGCAATTTGGAAGAAAATGGAGTGTCAGTGATGGCGATAGCAGCAAGTAAAGTATATTGCACATAATTTTAGTCTAGCATACTATTATTGGAACACTGAATACTGACATATTAAATTGAGGAGAGTATTGCTAGTTTCATGTTGTTGCCTCATACGAGTAGTCACTTAGCTTCCTACCCTTTTACCTTGAACAGAGTGTCCTATACGGTGCCAGACTCCTCTGTCGATGCAAATGAAGGCAATGCCATCTTTCTCCATTTCAACTCCTCACGCTTAAACCTATGAGCATTTGACAAAGTTCAAATCTGCTATCACCAAGATCACCTAATGTTGCACTCACTTTATTACCTCATCATACTAGAATAAGATTCAAATAAAATAATATCCCTATAAGTAGGACATGCGAAACATTCAAGTAATCTTAAAAAGAAAGATAATAAAGTTAAAGAAAATAAACATAAAAGAATAAGAATCTTAAGGGCTACGTGGCTTGTAAGTCTTTTTCTTAAAAGAAAAAAAAAGGGTCTTATTAATATAAAAGCATGCATAAATGTATAAAGGTAAAGGTTAGTTCTTATTAGATTTTCCTTAGAAAGAAAGGATATCCTTTAATGTAATGTAGGTTTTTCGTTTTATTTGAAGTAAAGTAATATTTATAATATATATATATATATATATATATATAGGATATACTATATATATATATATGAGATAATATAATTAGTGAAATAGGATTATTGTTATTATTATTTTAAAATGTTTCCTAAAAATAAATAGAATATATTTGTGTATAGAGAATATATATCAAAGAGTAAATAGATAAATAAATAAAACAACAATAATTTTATCATAGGGAAAAAGGGAAACATTAGTACCTATAACCATTTTACTTGTAAGATTAAGGGTATTGGCGATAAACTTAATAATGATGATAGTAATAATATAGAGGAGTAGTACTAACACAAAATTGAGCGGCGATATAATAAATGGACAATGCAATATGAGGTTGAAATTGGCAAATAGAATTATAATCCACGCCATGATTAAATGTATATTTTACAATATTAACATTGGGGAAGATACTAGTATTAACGTTACCATAAACTAAAAAGCTAATATTGATAATTGGATCATCGGTAACATTGATAACAAACCACCATCCTCAAAAGTTACATGGAGGAATAATAGGATCATTTGTAATACATGGTATTACTACTCTAATCATGCGGCTGAGCTAGAAAACAATAGGATGGGGTAACCGAATGACATTAGTGAATTGTACTATTAGCAATAACCCCAAGTAAAATAAGGTCACACGTCTGAATGGTAATATTCAGAACTAGGCCCCTTCTCATCTTTGCTTGAGAGTAGACACAATGGACACCGCATGCTTATCTTTTTTTATTAACCTCGTTCCATGCTCTTGAGTGACATTTCACTATTAACGTTGCACTAGAAATGTTGTTAGATATGTGTAGTGTACTTATGTTTTGAGCCTTGAAAGTAGTATGTTGTTCGTCGGCACATACGTTATCAAAAAAAAAATAGTTGTGTTTTTCTTTCCCTTTTGTCAAATTTTAGGCATTACATTTTGGTATCAGAGCCCTAGGTTGCAGCTCTAGGGAACTCTGGGAATAAATTGGGCATTAAGTTTGGTGTGTGTGTGTGGGAACATGTGAAAACCACTTTGTGTTAGTGATAATTAAATGTTGATAAGGAAAAATTCTAAGGGACTTGCATAGTGTAGTAAATGAGAATTTTGTTTCAATTATCTAGCCCAAATAAGATTGTGAAGTACTAAATTACCAAGAATTGACCGTTTTAGATGGTTCATGAAATTATTTAATTAATGACATTCAACTGTTAGGGGAAACTTAATATAAACATGGTGCCTTGGTTTAAGTAAAAAGGGTGAATGACTTGATACATATACCAGTTTAGTTAACAAGGGTTATGGCATCAAT
>VDFB02128650.1:0-14134 GCA_007258455.2 Sequoia sempervirens
ATTTGTCTCCTTGTCCTGAGAATCCATCTCCCCTTCCAAGCAATTGTTTACTCATTCCAAGCATCTATTCATCCATTCCAAGCATTCTTCTCCTCATTTTGAGAGCCCATCTCCCCATTCCAAGAATCTATCTACCCATTCTGAGAGTCTTTCTACCTCTTTCTAGAGTACTTTCCATTATTCCAGGGTTTAGAAAGTAGATAGGAAAACTTGACCTTCAATAGGTGAACCTGACCTTCAATGGGTAAACCTGACCTTCAATAGGTGAACCTAACCTTCAATAGGTGAACCTGACCTTCAATGGGTGAACCTAACCTTGAATAGGTGAACCTAACCTTCAATGGGTGAACCTAACCTTTAATGGGAAAACTTGACCTTCAATAGGAAAACCTGACCTTCAATGGGAAAACCTAACCTTCAATAGGCGAACCTGACCTTCAAGAGGAAAACCTGACCTTCAATAGGTGAACCTAACCTTCAATGGGAAAACCTGACCTTCAATAGGGGAACCTAACCTTCAATGGGTGAACATGACATGAGAGAAAACCTAGCATTTTATCGTGGCTGAGTAGATTTGGGGATGATGAGGGTTTCTTTATAGGCACCATCGACTTATACTTTATTACACACATGCCAAATATTTAGACACACTTAGCGATGATGACCATGCTAGTGGGGTAGTGGCATTTTGAGACCTCATCATTTCATCTTCCTATTGGTGAGGTGACTGTGACCCTTGAGGATGTTTGGTGCATCCTTCGAGTACCTATTCATAGTGCTAGAGTTATTTACAACATGGACCTTGGTATGGATGTCATGTTTTAAGTGCTATGAACCTGGTCTCTAGAAGCAAAGAGCTACTAGATCAACTTGCATTGCCATTGTGGACAAGTCGATGACTTGACATTGGTGATTGTAGGACTAATCATGGGAGTCTTGGTTCCTAATAGACACGGTTGAGGATTCAACATTGGTAGGTGTGTAGTTCTAGAGGGTATGACTGAGGAAATGTGCACATATGCCTAGGATCTAGTTATTGTAGCTTCTCTTTACCATGATATGTACCAAGTGGTTTACATGCAAGGACATAGCCTATCTGCCAGTCTTATTTTACTACACATCTAGTCTTGGGAGCACATTGAGAGATATTGACGAAGAGGAGCTAGTTGTTTACAAGTACCAAGCCATGACTACACTCAACCACATAGGAGAAAAAAGTATAGCATATTGGAGGAGGGTTATAGATGACATGACAATATTCAGGTGGAGACCTTGGCTCTAGGTGCATCCATGGGTTGATGATAGCGAGCAACTATTTTATGTGTGACAAACATGATCGATCATGGGTCACCGATATCAAATTATTGAGAGGTATCTTCTAGCCCAAGTTACCAAATAGTTTGATGATCAGCAGGATGCCCTACCACCAAATTATAGGGCTATATACATGCATATTGCTAGAGAAGTAGCCTGGGGAGAGCAGGTGGATCCACAGGAAGCCACTGATGATTTTAGATAGCTCGTTCCATTACCATGGGTTTATGTAGGAGGATCTGATGATCTCAAGACGATGTTAGGTTATGATGTGTGGTTTGCTCAGCATTCTCTTGTTAGATTGACTAGCCCTTGAAGAGGTGATGATGTAGGTAGAGGTAGAGGTAGAGGCAAAGGAAGAGGAAAGATTGGATAGATATCTCAACAACTTCCTCAATGGCCACCGCTCATTCCACAGTATTTCATGTTTATACTTATGTTGATGTATGTATGGATGCATATGATGCGATGATTATATGATGATGCCTCTATTATGCATATGATGTGATGTGTATGATTTATGATTACGATACAATATGAATGTATGCAAATACAATGGATGGTTTATTTTTAAGTATCTTTTTTCCTCTAACATGCAATGATGATGTAGGATGTATATGCCACGAGATGTAGTTATTTTTGTATTTTTAAGTTACATGCAATGATTATGCAAGATGTATGTATGTTGATGGTTTGTGGATGTAGGATGGATGCATTTATATGATTTTTTTCTTGACTATCATGATACCAAGTTCGAAATGTTAGCATGGACAGAAGATAGAAGAATAAGATGGATGTTTATTAACCATTGCTTTTGTGATTGATTCAAAGGTTCAACAAGCCTATGATTATTTGAGGCGTCATAAGATATGTGATGAGTTAGAGTAGATGATATTACTTTTCTTCTTAGATTATGATAAATTCATCATATCATTCCTTATTTATGATATAGAAAATAGACACGATGCCTCAAGCTATTAAAAACCAAGATGTCTCCTTCCTCTTCTGTCATTTCCTTTCCTTCCATTATCCACCCTGCATTATCCACCATTCCATCCTTCCCCTTCTTTATTCTTCCTTCGTGTGTGGCCTCCATTATGTGTGTTCATTATTTATCTTATTCCCTCCCTTCTTCCTCCTTCACCCCAATGGTACCTTCCACCCTCTATACATTTGCCCATTCTAATTGTAAGTAGTGAACAATGTAAGCATTTAATCTACTCCACCTATCCCTCTACCTCTCCTTCCTCCTTCCCTCCCTCCTTCTCTCTCCCTCTTGCTCTCTCCTTCCCTCTCTGTTTCTCTGTCCACACATCCCTCTCACCTATACCTCCCTCCATCCCACCTGTTCTCTCTGCTCTCTCCTTCCTCTCTACTACTTCTCTCCCTCTCACTTATTCCTCTCTACCTCTCTCTCCTTTCCCCTCTAATTCTCTATATCTCCCCTATCCCTCTCTACCTCTCATTCCCTCCCTCTCTCTCTCTCTCACTCTCTCTAGCCTCTCTTTCCTTCTCTACTTCTTTCTATCCCACACCTCTTTCCCTCCCTATCTCTATCTCAATTATCCCTCTCTACCTCCCTTTGTCCCTTTATCATCCTCTCTCTCTATTTCTCTATCCTTCCCTCTCGACTTATTTTCCCTACTCTCTCTCTCTCTTTCTCTATCCTTCCCTATCTACTTCTTTTCCCTCCTCTCTCTCTCTCTCTATCTCACCTATCCCTCTCTACTTCTTTACCCTCCTCTCTCTCTTTCTCTATCTCACCTATCCCTCTCTACCTCTCCCTCTGTCCCTCCACCCTTATCTCTCCCTCTTGCTCTCTCCTTCTCTATTTCTCTCTATATCACATATCTCTCTCTACCTATCCCTCCCTCCATCCCACCTATTTCTCTCTCTCTCTCTCTCTCTCTCTCTCTCTCTCTCTCTCTCTCTCTCTCTCTCTCTCTCTCTCTCTCTCTCTCTCTCTCTCTCTCTCCTTCCCTCTCTGCTTCTCTCCCTCTCTCACCTTATTCCTCTGCCTCTCCTCCCCCTCTAATTCTCTATATCTCCCCTATCCCTCTTTACCTATCCCTCCCCCCCTCCCTCCCTCTCTCACTTATTCCTCTCTACCTCTCTCCTCCCCCCTCTAATTCTCTATATCTCCCCTATCCCTCTCTACCTCTCCCTCCCCCCCGCCCTCCCTCTCTCTCTCACTCTCTCTGGCTCCCTGTTTCCTTCTCTACTTCTTTCTATTCCACCTTTGTCTCCCTCCCTATCTCTATCTCACTTATCCCTCTCTACCTCCCTCCATTCCTTTACCCTCCTCTCTCTCTCTCTCTTTCTCTATCCTTCCCTCTCTACTTCTTTATCCTCATCTCCAATTCATTCCAAAAATAACATTTTCTATACAACTTTAGTTTTTCATTTTTCTATTTGTTTATTGTTTGGATTTTATGAATTGTATACTATAATAATAATTGATAATGTCACTACCCACTTCTTTCTAACACTTAAACTTTGAATAATCAACATAATTTCATTAAAGGATATTAATTAATTATCTACTTTTGACCTACCAGTATAATTAAGAATAAACATCCACAGATACAAACACCTTTGTTGGTAGCATTGATATTTTCTTTACATTTTTTGTCAAAGAAAATTACTAGCCAAACCACGTGGCATGATACAAACCACATCGTACTCACCAAAGGCTTTGACAGGTGTTACTATATGTGTCAAAGTAATAAGGAGCAAAACAAATATGCATAAGAGTGAATTCTTTTATTTGATGCTAAGCTTAGTTAAGAGAAATAATTCAGAAGAGGAAATCTGTGAAGATGGTTCATTTGGGATGGCAGGCGAAAATGTCAATTTTGGTTTTCATGACAGTTGCAATTTTGCTTGTGATGTCTAAAGAGGAGGTGGTGAGGAATCCTGTTGAGCCAATTGTGGAAAATAAAGAGGCAAAGGGGAAATAGCTGATGGAGTGCATCAAGGGCATGGTTGGATTCACTTGGGATAATCTCAAATCATTCACCAACACCCAAACTCCACCCTCTACATTGGCTCCTCTACCCATTCTGGGTATTCCGCTTGCCAAATGTCTGCCTTATTATCCATTTTGGACTTTGTAGGAGTGGCGAGAAGACTATAAGAGTAGCAATGTCACAGGTTTGACGGCCTAAGAGAGGAGTCGCTCTGAATACAAGCCATTTGAGGTTGTACCCACAAAGAAGGCACAACTCCATTGTTATGCTCCAAGCACTGGAGGGAATTTACAAGATCTTCCATTGCCTAGGGAGAGTGCTATGACAAAGGAAGATACAAAAAATCACTAGACAGAGCCTTTGGGTTGGAAAGTCCATCAAGTGATGAGGGTATTGTTATAGAGGGGTAGTGTAGGCAATATGAAGCGGCAGAAGCAAAAGCTTCAGAGAAATTTAGAGGATTGTGAGTGAAACTAGTGCTGGTGTTGTCACTGTTGTTACTAGTTGAGGGATTCCAAACCCCGCAAGCAAGCGGCCAACTAGAAGGCGAGTGCAAAGGTGAGGTAGTGGGGGAAAGCAGTGGCGACAAGGAAATCCCAGTGGAAATTCCGGTGTCAGACTATTTTTCGGCATCAGATTGGGGGAAATCTCAGTGGGGTTCCCCCAAGTAATAGCTTATCGGCTAAAAATAAAAAATATTCCATTATTTTATTAAACTAGCAGTTGCACAATATTCAATGAGTAAAAAAATAGCTGATAGACACAGACTATTTTTTTTTCCATAAATTTCTCCCCACCGGTGTTAATGTCAAACTGGAGGAGATCTCTCCTTATCTCTCTCTTTATCACTCCCTCTCTCCTTATCGCTCCCTCTTTCTATTTCTCTCTGCTTATCTCTCCTCTCTCTATTTCTCTCCCCCTCTCCCTCCCTCTCTATTTATTTATAAATATATATCTCTCTCACTCACATGCACACCCTCCCTCTTTCTCCTTCTCTACCTCTATCTCTATCTCTCTATATTTTCACCTCTGTATACCTCTTTCTATTACTTATCTCTATCACCTTCTTTCTCTCTCACTCTTTCCCTTCTATCTCTATCTCTCTATCTCTTCCCCCCTTTCTATCTATATCTCATTATGTCTACCTCTCTCTAACTCACTCATCTCTTTATATCTTTCTATCTATATCTCTCTTTATCTATCTCCCTATCTTTATCCCTATACATCTATATCCTTTCCCTCTCCCCCCTTCTCTATCTATCTTATTCATTCCATCTCTCCCTCCATCTCTTCTACTGTATATGTTTATTTCTCACTTGATCTCCTTCTCACTCATCTCTCTATCTCTTTCTATCCATATTCTTCTATATGTATATCTCCCTATTTCTTTATCTCTTTTCCTATCCCTCTCTATCTCTCTATATCACCCTCTATCTATATCTCTCCCTCTCCCCCTCCCTCTCCATCTCTCCCCCTCTTCTTCTCTCTCCCTCTCTACATATATCTCCCTCTTCCCCATCTTCCCTCTCTCCCTTTCTCTCTCCCTCCCTCTCTCTATCTCTCTCCCATCTCTCCTCTTCTTCTCTTGCTCCTTCCCTATACCCCTATCCATCTTTATATCTCAACCTCTCTCCCTCTATCTTTCCATATATATCTATATCTATTTCTTTTTCTTCCCATTTATCTATCTCTCCCTCCCTGCATGTAAATGTCTATCTCCCCTATTTCTGTCCTCCTCTCCATCTCTGTTTGTCTTTCCCTACTCTCTATTTTCTCTCTTTTCTCTTTTTCTCTCTCCCTCTCCCTCTCCCCCCTCTCTCTATATCTTCTTATATCTCTATCTTTATATCACTTTGTCTTGCCATATATCTCTCTATATCTCTATCTCTCCCTCTTCCTCTTCTTATTTATCTCATTATCTCTTCCTTTCTATCCATCCCTCTCTATCTCTCCCCTTTATCTCCCTATCTCTCTATCTTTATTTCTCCCTCTATCTCTCTCAATATCTAATCTATTTGTCTCCCTTGTCCTCTCTCAGTCTATTTTCATCTCTACCTCTATCTATTTGTCTCTCTTCCTCTCTCACTCTATATTCATCTCTACCTCTATATTCCTCTCTACCTCTATATTCCTCTCTTCCCCTCCATCTCTAGAAATTTCCCCCTCTCTCTACCCATCCATCTCTCTCTCTATCTCTCCCCCTCCCTCTTCATAGACCTTCATTGTCTTCTTGATTGAAAGATTTTCTTTCACTAATTTTTAGAGACCTTTGTTGCACAACAATATCATTTTATGAATGGACAAGCAATTGAACTCATGTAATACACAAATTTATGCAAAAAATGGCTTAAAGTTTCCCTAATTGACATTCCACACCTCTCCAGCGTACCCATTGCACACCAAGGTGCGATTGCTAATATTTATAAATATAAAACTCAAAAATTTTAAAAATCCTTTAAAAAAACTCAGTTTTTATTTTTAATAATTTCTTTGTAAAAAATCCTTAAAAGACTCATTTATTTTTTAATTTTTATATTTTCTCTATAAAATTTCTTAAAAATACTCAATTTATTTTTTATTTTTTATATTTTCTCTATAGAAATCCTTAAAAAACTCAATTTTTTTTCTTTTTATTTTTTATATTTTCTTTCTAAAAAATCTTTTGATTGTAACAATATGTTTCTATTATAAATATTTAAAAATCTCAATTTCTTAATTTTATTTTATTTTTTGATTTACTTTCTACAATTTTTTATCTTAAATTTATTTCCCAAAACCATACTTTCTATCTTAAATGTCGAGGAAGTAGGGGATTGTAATTATCTTTCCAAGATTAAAGGCTTTTGTACTTATACTAATCAACAATCTAATGATTCTATAAATTTCTTATGTGGGAAAAACAAATCTAGAATGCCTTTTTATTATAAAATATTTGTTTAATGTTCTCTTTTTCATAAGATAAGAACCAATACCCATCTCCCTATAGTTGTTGTTATGCCAATGAAATGAGGATCTCTTGGAATATAATAAGTTCAACAACAAATGAAGGTAGGGGCATATAGGGGAGAGGGGCTTATAATGGAGCAGGTTCCAATAGTGGGGATAGAAGTAGTCCTCGGTGGGCACCCATAGTGGAGCATTTTAATATCCAATTGTAGAACACTTTTTATCCATAAAGTACACAAAGTGACAAATTATGTGATGCCACATCAGCGCACCAATAAAACATGACTTAATGCACCACTATCAATCTCACTTTTTTTTTGGGTTTTTTGGATACCTCAACAAAAAGCATGTTGATGTGGCCACATATTTGATGATGTGGCTCTAAAACAAAATATAGAAGCACGAGTTGCCAAATAAACTATTGTTCAGATTTCAAAATGATTTGAAATTTCCATGTAGAATTTTGAGAAACGCGAAGTTAGGGTGCTCCACTATGAGCCCCTCTCCCCTACTGAATTAATCTTATATTTTCATCACAGGCATAGTTGGCCTACCCTTCCTTATGGAGAGCACGTGCCCCTCTCTTTGAGGGAAAAGGCTATCCAACCCCCAAAACAGCATGAGGGCATGGATGCATATGCCTCTACATAATCTGACGACTGTGCAAACCAACCCTACTGCAGGGTCAGTTTTTTTTGTTTTACGTGTCTTAACATTTACTTTTTTTAATAATTTTATACTTTTCTTTTTAGCTGTTTATTTTTAAGTTAAATGTATCTAAGATTTAGTTTTGCTATTATAGATTATGTAATATTATATATTAAAAATATAATATATATAATATTTTTTATATAAATATTATTATATTAATATATATTGTAAAATTATATATTTAAAATATATTTATAAATAAACATTATATTTTTAATATATAAAATTATATTTCTCTTTTTTAGTTGTTTATTTAAAGATTTATTTATTTTTTCTTTAAGTATAATATAATGTTTAAATATAGTGTAGATTATGTAATATTATATATTAAAAATATAATGTAATAAATATATATAATATTTTTTGTATAAATATTTTTTTTAATTTTTTTTAAGATTGTCGTATAAATATAATTATATTAATGTATATTGTAAAATTATATATTTAAAATATAAATTATATTACATTATTTTATGTTTTATATATACTAGCATACCTATCTTCTACAAATATATGTAAAGTACGCCCACAGATATCCTTCTCAAGGCGTGTATTTTTAATCAATTGAACCTTAACCCAAATTGAAGCATACATATATTAAGTATTAATATATTTATAATATGCTGAGAGTTATCATTATCAAGCATCTATTGCAACTTAATTGAACTCTTATTCTAACCATAACTCAACACTAATTAAACGCTAATCCTAATCGTAGTTGTAATTGAACCTTAACCCTAATTGTATCATAACCCTAGATAACTATAATTGAACCCTAACACTAAACAAATAATACTCCTTATCTTAATTGAACCCTAACTCCAACCCAAACTATTATATTTTAGTGATAAGTAAATCAATATTTCATAAATTTATCTATATTTTTTTATTATTTTATTAAATTGTTAAAAGATTTAAGTTGCTTATAAATAATTTTATGTATTTTTATAATTATCTTGACATTGTGTATAAAAGGTTTAAGTTATGAATGCTATAATAAAAAAAATGTTTTCAATGATTATTTGTTAATATAAAAGATGTGTGAATAATGTTGCAATTTATTTGTTAAGTGGCATTATGCAATTATTCTATGTTAATTTTAATGTTATAAATGGTATAATATAAAGAAGAATATTCTAATATATTTTTAATGCATCTTTATATTTTATAAACAAACATCTAAAAAAATGTGATTGTAAAAAAAATACAACTTAATGAGTAAACGTACATTTAAAGTTAAAAGTGAAATTATAAAAAAAAAAATGTATATTTATTTTATTTTTCTTTTGATAAATATATATTTTTCTTTTTCTTTTATTAAAAATTATCTTTTAATATTATAAATGTTAATCTACTAATCTCTAATAAAATTTATAACTATTAAACTCTAAACCTAATCCTTTTTGAATTTTGACCCTAATCATAACCATAATTCAACCCTAACCTTAATTGAACCCTAACCCTAACATGAGTTCAATTAAGTTTAAGGTTCAAATAGGGTTAGACTTTAATAAACTTAGGTATAGGGTTGAAATAGGATTAGGGTTGGGGTTAGAATAAAGATTAAGGTTCTATGATAAAGCTTGGGGTTAGTGTTAGGGTTCAATTAGGGCAAGGGTTAATATCAGGGTTAGGGTTATGGTTCAATTAGGGTTTCATTAATGTTAGTTTTAGAATCATAGTTATGTTTAGGGTTGGATGTAAAATTAGAGTTAGGTTTGAAGTTAATTAGTGTTAGTTTTAGGGTTGGGGTTATGGTTAGACTTATAATTAGTGTTTGTATTGGGATTAGATTCTATCACTTTAATAAAAATAATCTTCTATGAATTCATTCATTTTGTTTTGAAATTATATAATTTAAAATATTTTCAAATTTACCTATGTTAATATATGAGAGATATATGTTAATATTTTAAAATTTACCTATGTTAATATGTTTTTAAATTATATTTTATTGAATTGTTAAAAAATTTAAGTTGCTTATAAATAATTTTATCTATTCTCATAATTAACTTGACATTGTGTATAAAAGGTTTAAGTTATGAATGTTATAATATAAAAAATAAATATGTTTTCAATGTTTATTTGTCCGTTTAAAAGGTTCAATTAGAGTTTTATTAATGTTAATTTTAGAATCATAATTATGTTTAGGGTTGGATATAAAATTGGAGTTAGGTTTGAAGTTAATTAATGTTAGTCTTAGGGTTGGGGTTATGGTTAGACTTAATGTTCGTATTGGGGCTAGATTCTATCACATTAATAAAAATAATCTTCTACAAATTCATTTATTTTGCTTTGATTATATATTTTCAAATATTTTCAAATTTACCTATGGTGATATATGAGATATATAACAAATCTAAACTCTATACCATTTATAGTTAAATTTAAATTCTATTTTATTATATTGCTAAAAAATGTAAATTGCTTAGAAATAATTTTATGTGTTTTTATGTTTATTTATAAATATATTTTAAATATATAATTTTACAATATACATTAATATAATTATATTTATACAAAAAATATTATATATATTTATTACATTATATTTTTAATATATAATATTACATAATCTATAATATATTTAAACATTATATTATACTTAAGAGAAAAAAAAACCAAATCTTTAAATAAACAACTAAAAAAAGAAATATAATATTATATATTAAAAATATAATGTTTATTTATAAATATATTTTAAATATATAATTTTACAATATATATTAATATAATAATATTTATATAAAAAATATTATATATATTTATTATATTATATTTTTAATATATAATATTACATAATTTATAATAAAAAAAACTAAATCTTATATACATTTAACTTAAAAATAAACAACTAAAAAGAAAATTATAAAATTATTAAAAAATAATTGTTAAGACACATAAAACAAAAAATACTGACCCTGCAGCACGGTTGGTTTCCACGGCCGTCAGATTATAGAGGCATATGCATCCATGCCCCCATGCTGTTTTGGGCACTGTCTATAGTACCTTGGCAATAACTGAATTTATTCACTCTTCCGTCATTTAAAACATCTTAACCATTTTTATTAATGTGTTGAAAAGATTGTTTTGATTTTTCAATATGAGTGTAGTCAAATGATTTTTATATTTATTTTATGTATTTATTTATTTTTATTTTAATATAAAATGTTAAATGTTTCTATATATATAGAGTAAAATTTTAAAAATAAATTTTAACATACTTATTTTAAAATTAATAAAAGTGTAAACTTTGTTTTAATTTCTTTTAAATTTGGTTTTATTATTTTTTTAACTATCATTTTATAGTTAAAATTTTAAGAGAATTAAAAGTGCTAGATTTAGATTTTAAATTTTAAAAATTCGAAACAATTTTTTGGGGTAAATTTACATAGTAAATTAATTAGTTTTTAATAAATTTTATTAAAACTAAATTAAAAAATTAAATTTAAGTTAATCTAATGATTAATAAATAAATTTAAATTAACATTTTACTATATAATTAGATTATATATAGTAAAGTGTATTTTTTTAAAAACTCATTAAAGATTGTTTTGATTTTTTGATAGGTATAAAATTATATGTTACATTATATTTTTATTTGCTAATAATAATAATAATAATAATAATAATAATAATAATAATAATAATGTTATTTTAGAAATTAAATTTACATTATATAAAATATTAAAAAATATATAATATATAATAAATACATATAGAATTTTAATGGAAAAAATGTTATCAAATTTTAAAACTAAAAATTTAAAATCTAATATTTTTTCAATTTAATTTTAAATATTTAATTTTAACTATAAAGTTGATGTTGAAAATAATAAACTAAATTTTAATAAATTTTCAAAAAAAAAAATTACACTTTACTATATATAATCTAATTATATAGTAAAATGTTAATTTGAATTTATTTATTAATCATTAAATTAACTTAAATTTAATTTTTAATTTAGTTTTAATAAAATTTATTAAAAATTTACTAATTGAAAAAAATGTTTCAAACTTTAAAAAGTAAAAATTTAAAATCTAATATTTTTTCAATTTAATTTTTTTTTAATTTTTTGATAGGTATAAAATTATATGTTAAATAATAATAATAATAATAATAATAATAATAATAATAATAATAATAATAATAAATACATATAAGATTTTAATGGAAAAAATGTTATCAAATTTTAAAACTAAAAAATTAAAAATCCTAATTGTTTTAGTTTGTTTCAATGTTCCAAAGTTTAATTATAGAGAAGTTGATGTGTGAAATATCAACTAAATTTTTAGCAATTTTAAAAATAGTTTGCACTTTTATATATATAATCATTATGTAGTAAAATGTTAATTTAGTTGTTATTATTAATCATTAATTAACTTAAAGATTTAAATTTTTTTTTAATTTAGTTTTAATAAATTTATTAAAAAATTACTTAATGAAAAATTCAAACTTTAAAAACTAAAAATTTAAATATAATATTTTTTTAATTTAATTTTAAATATTTAAATTTTTATTATATGTTTTATGTTTTAATGTTAAATTATTTTTTAATATTTTATATAATCTAAATTAAATTTTTAAAATGTTGTTATTATATTTTACAATAAAAATTATTAGATACAAATATAAAATTGTTATAATTAAAAAATATATATTATTATATAATATAATATAAATTAATATATAAATATTATGTATTTAATGCAATACATAATTACTATATAATACATGGATAATATATATGGTAATTGTATATTGCATTATATTTGTATATTAATTTACTTTGTATTATATAAAAATATATTATGTATTTTATTTAAAATTAGCTGTTAGGTAATAATTACTATATGTATTATCCATGGATGATGCATGGATGTTCAAGCGTATCTAATTAATTTTTAGGTAAATGTTAAAACTAAGATATCTATTTTTAGAAAAAAAATATGTAAAAGAGGTTTGATATTTTTCATTGTCTAACCTTCTATGTACTCTATTGCAATAAAATAACTAAGATATCATATTTATCTAGAAATAGGTTATAAAGGCATATGTATAATTTTAAATATCTATTATATTTATTTTGCATGAAGCATAAATAGTACATTTATTCTATTATACATATATCCTTATAATCTAAAACATTATGCATATACCTACATAAATATATATTTCATTTCTAGTATTTTCTTATATCACCTTTTAAATAAATAAAAATAGTTATTTAAATCCATAATCTAGTATAATTCTACTTCATAATTATTGCATAATACATTTCTAAAATTATGAAATTAAACATAATAATTTTAGTTAGTATAATGTGAGAACTAGTTGAAGTATTCTAATATTGAATAACTTCTTGTTGAAATAATACTCTAATAATGTGAGATAAAATAATAAGCTAAATTTTCATGAATTTACAAAAAATTACACTTTACTATATATAATCTAATTATATAGTAAAATGTCAATTTAAATTTATTTATTAATCATTAAATTAACTTAAATTTAATTTTTAATTTAGTTTTAATAAAATTTATTAAAAACTAATTAATTTACTATATAATTTTAATGGGAACAAATGTTTCAAAATTTTTAAAATTTAAAATTTAAAATCCAGTAATTTTTTAATCTAAATTTGAATATTTAAATTTAACTATAAAATTGATGTTGAAAATAATAAACCAAATTTAAAAAAGAAATTAAGAAAAAACAAAGTTTACACTTTATTAATTTATAATAAGTATGTTAAATTTATTTTTAAATTTTATATTAAAAAATTGAATTAAAAAAATATATAAAATAAATATAGAAATCATTTAACATTTTATATTAAAAAATAAAATAAAATAAATACATAAAGTAAATATAAAAATCATTTGACTACACTCATATTGAAAAATGAAAACAATCTTTTCGACACATTAAAAAAAATGGTTTTAACACCTTTTAAATGACGGAAGAGTGAATAAATTCAGTTATTGCCAAGGTACGATAGACAGTAACAATGCAATTTCCAAAGCCCCACATGCTACGGTTGATTTGATATTTGTTACACGGCAAGCATGGATGAAGACATGGCATGGCATCCATGCCCTGGTGCATTCCTGGGGCTGGATAGACAGTGCCGCTGTTTTGGGGGCTGGATAGCCTTTGCCCTCTTTGGGGCGTAGTACTCTACAGAGCAGTT
>VDFB02128651.1:0-10376 GCA_007258455.2 Sequoia sempervirens
GAACTTGTCTATGCTCACTGGCTTTGTCACTGCATCTGCAACATTCTCTAGAGTATCCACTTTTTCTAAAGAGACCTTTCAATCCTCCACCATATCCCATACAAAATGATACTGTACATCTATATGTTTCGTCCTGGCATGGAAAGTAGGATTCTTTGCCAAACAAATAACACTCTAACTGTCACAGTAAATTGTTATTTTCACTGCATCAAAACCAATGTTAGAACATAAATGTTTTAACCAGATTGCTTCTTTATAGGCGTGTGTTGTTGCCATGTATTATGCCTCTGTAGTGGACAAAGCAACTACAACCTGCTGCTTACTCATCCAACTCATTGCACCACCATTCAACATGAAAATATATCCACTGGTGGATCTTCTGCTGTCAATGTCCCCTACCCAATCAAAATCCACATAGCCTCAAATGCTAATAGTTCTCTATGATTCAACCAAGTTCCCATGGTAACACAAAGCATATTCAGAAGTGCCCTTCAAATGTCTGAATACTCTTTTCACAGCATCCCAATGTGATCTTCCAGGATTAGCCATAAACTGACTAAGTACTCCCACTACTTGGGAAATGTTTGGCCTTGTACAGACCATTGCATACATTAGACTACCAAATGCACTAGCATAAGGTACACTGGTCATGTCCTCCATCTCAATAGGAGATTTTGGACAGTCTTCAACAGATAGCTTCGTTCCCTACAAAACTGGAACAACTAGCTGCTTGCAATCATTCATACAAAATCTCTCTAGAACAGTCTTAACATACTTACTCTGACTGAGCCAAAGTTTTCTACTTTTCCTGTCCCTGGTTATTTCCATTCCCAGAATATACCTTGTTGCACCAATATCTTTCATTTCGAACTTTGCAGACAACTGAGACTTAAGATCATAAATCATTAACTTACTATTGCCTATGAACAACATGTCATCAACATAGAGAGCAATAATAAGAACTCGATCACTTTTAGCTTTGTAATACACATAATGATTAGATTTTTGATCTTACAAATCCCAATGACAAAACAAAGTGTCAAACTTCTAGTACCACATTCTAGGAGGCTGCTTTAATCCATACAGATATTTTTTCAACTTGCAAACCAATTTTTCTTTACCTTTCTCCACAAAGTGCTCAGGCTGGGACATATAAATTTCTTCTTCAAGATCACCATGAAGAAATGTTGTCTTCACATCCATCTATTCAACCTCTAAGTCATACGCTACTACAAGTGACAAAAGAAATCTGATAGATGTCAGCTTAGCTACAGGAGAAAAAATTTCTCCATAATCAATTCCCTCTACCTGGGATTACCCTTCACACCCAACCTCACCTTAAATTTTTCCACACTGCCATCCAGACCTATTTTCTTTTTAAATACCCATTTGCAACCCACAGCTTTTCTGCCTTCAGGCAAGGGCACCAAACTCCAAGTATCATTCTTTTCTAATGATGCCATTTCTTCATTCATGGCTTCCAACCAAGAGTTTGAATCAGACATTCTAAATACCTCTTTCACAGTCCTAGGCTCATCAATGCTAGAAATTAAAGCATAGGCACAAGTAGAATCTATCAAAGAAAACCCATACCTATCAGGTTGCTTTCTTTCACAAGTTGACCTCCTCACTTGTTGAGGCTGAGGTTGTTGTTCTTCTTGAGAGCTCTAGGAACTACTTGAAGGCTCTCCTAGGTTTGGTGCATTTTAAATTTTCAATTCCTCTTTATCACAGTGTCAAGAGATTTCCAACTACATCCTCCCTGTTTTCTTGTTGTCTCACATTTAGCAGTCCAAGGTGAAGGCCCGGTATACGAATAACATACATTTGTATGAGTACCTTCTCAGGTGTCGGATTCCAAAGCTTGTATCCTTTTATGCCAGCACTATAGCCAATAAAAATACATTTAACAGCCTTGTTCTCCAATTTAGATCTTTTTCTCATTCGACACATATGCATATGCCTCACAGCCAAAAATATGAATGTGTCTCAGAGAGGGATTATTACCAAACCATGCTTCCAAAGGTGTTTTCTCAACAAGAGCAGAATTAGGAGAATGGTTTATCAAGTAACATGTTGTAGCAACTGCCTCAACCCAGAACTTCTCCTCCAATCCAGCACTACTCAGCATACTTCGTGCTCTTTCCATCACTATCCTGTTGAACCTTTCTGCAACTCCATTTTGTTGCAGAGTGTAAGGTGTAGTTTTATGTATTTTAATCCCATGATCTTTACAGTACTCTCAAAATCATCAGAACAAAACTCACCGCCATTGTCAGTCCTTAAACATTTTATTTTTCTTCCAGTCTAATTTTCTACAAGATTCTTAAATTCCTTAAACCAACTGAACACTTCTTATTTACTTTTCAAAAAATAAACAAATTCTCTTCTCGAATAATCATCAATGAAAGATACATAATACCTTGACTTAGACAAAGAAGGAACATTCACAGGACCAAAAACATGAATGAATGTAATCAAGTAAACTAGAAGACTTGTGAGGACTAGAGTAAAATGAAACATGGTGTTGTTTACCATATATACAATGTTCACAAAACTCGAATTCGACGTTACAATCTTCAAGCCCCTCAACCAGGTTTTTATTCTTCAAGGTTTTTAAACCTTTCTCTCCAATGTGGCCTAGCCTAGGATGCCAGAGCATAGTCTTTTATGCTGGAAGCTTAACTTCCATAGAGTTTACACTATCATGAACTTTTTCCTCTTTTCCTCCATGAGTAGCTTTCTATGACTTTATAGAGACACTATTGCATTGCACAGCATGTGCATCAAGCTTATACAAGTACCAATACAAGCACCTCTTACTAGCACCATAGAGCCTCTAGTCATCTTGTAGCCATTTCCAAAGAATGTGACTTGCACTCCAATATCATTCAGCATACTAATAGAAAGTAGATTTTGAACCAGACCTGATATATGCATTACATCATTGATTCCCTTTACTCTTCCATCAGGGAATTGAATTCTGACTCTTCCACGGCCAACTATTTCCAAAGATGAATCACTTGCCAAATACACCTTTCCACCATCATATTTTTCATACTTCGTGAACCAATCTCTATGAGATGTCATGTGGAAAGATGCTCCAGAATCAATCAGCCAGACATCATCTGATGCCTGTGTAGCCAAAACTACAATGAAAGTGTTTGCATCACTCTAAGAAGAATCATTTTCAGAAGAATACTTCTTATTTTTCTCCCCTTTACAATCCTTTCGGACATGACTAGGTTGCCCACAATTCAACACTTCACCTTGGACTTCTTTCCAGGAGACTTTGATCTCCCTTCTGATTTGGATTTGGAATTCTTGTCCTTCTTCTTGCCTTTTTCTTTTGATCTGCCTCTAACAGCAAGAGCCTCCTTCACCATCTCAGAAGATTTCCTTCTCATCTCTTTTGATAACAAAGAAGCAACAACATCTTCCATCTTAAAAGTGGATGTCGTACTCCCAATAGCCATCACCAGGTGATCCCAAGAATCTAGAAAAGAACATAATAACAGCATACATCGATCTTCTTCATCAATCTTCACACCCGCAGATGTTAACTATGCAATCAACATGTTGAAAGTGTCCAAATGATCAACAACAGACCCTCCTTATTGCATTCTCAAGAGTACAACTTCTTCCTCAAGAAAATTTATTCACCAAGGACTTGCCCTGATAAATAGCTGCCAGTCTTTTCCACAAGGAAGATGCAGTCTTTTCTTCATGAACATTCAGAAGAAGACAGCCTGCTAAACAAAGCCTTATCAGCCCCTTTGATTTTCTATCTGCAAGGTCCCAATCCTCTTGCTTCATGCCTGTAGGCTTCATTCCAGACACAACAATCCAAAGATCATGATCAACCAACAGATCTTCCATTTTAAGTTTCCACAACTCAAAATTGTTGCCATTGAATTTCTCAATTTCAATCTTTCCTGACGTGCTTGCCATCTTAACCTGTAATTAAAATTACCAAACTTCTACAAGACTCCCACTGAACAGAAATTGACACAAAAAACCCAACGTACCCACAAGGATAACACAACTAGCCAAGCTCTGATACCATTTGTAAGGAAAGCTAAGGTGTAGAAACAACTCTCCTAACGTCAAAATTTCAGGGAAGAATGCAGAGGTGCTTTTAAATTTTCAATTATAGTCCAATTAAGATACACTTGAAAGAAATAGCAGAAACAGAGAAATGAACATACATAGATGAACACCAGATTTACGTGGGAAATCCCTTACGGGAGAAAAACCCACCACACCAAGAAAAACCCCTTTGTATTACAATAATGAAATTACATACAAAGTACGGGCTTCACTCTCTAATGTCAATTTACAACAGCATAATCCTTGATCAACCTTGTACAGAACATTCAAATTACAATGCTCTCATAATTGAATTCACAAACACTGATCACACATCGAACTGTTCATCCCACTGATCGTCCAACCGAACATCATCATCGATCTCAAAGTATATCCATGTCACTCCTATCTGTCGAACTTCCTCACAGAAATGACCATAACAATTCAACTGCTAGCGGTTCCCATTCTACTCCCTGATTGGTCAAAGAAACACCACGTAGGACAGTCTTCCAATCAGTCAAAGCATTCAAACTGTGTTCACATGTCGGTGAGACACTAACCGTGTCTCCCTGATGCCACAAAGCCCAACCGTCGATATCGCCAAGAGTCATCACCTTCGGCAAGAGGTTACACCGAGTTCAAAAGTTGTCGCTTAGACTTCCCCTTGTTGCCAAGACATCATACCGATATCATCACATGCAGCGCTATTCGCCAAGACAATCGCTATTCGGTGAGAGATCATACCGATGTTCAAAGGTCACATAGACAGAAACATTCCCATCGGTGAGACTATCGCTATTCACCAAGAGATCATACCGAAGCCTTCACGTTACACCAAAATTTCCTACCGTCAGTGAGACTTCATCGGTTGCTAAGAGTTCTTATCGAAGCCTCCAAGTTACCTCGAGACCACCTTTCACCAAGAGTCATACTGACAATAGCCAAAGCATCGGCGAGACAAACACCCATCGCCAAGAGCTCTTACCGAGTGTTCAAGTCTCTTCTCGATGACTTCGAGTGTAACACTGTTGGCGAGACATACCATATGTCGCCAAGAGTTATTACCGAAGTCACATGTTACACCGATGAATCTAAGTGTATAACCATTCAGTGAGACATCTCTTGTCGATAAGACTTCATACCGAAAGCAAACCTTTCGGCCAAGAGTCTCTCCGATAACATCAATCACCATGAGTCTCCATGACAACCACATGAACCACAGTCGGCGAGAGTTCTTATCGGGTAGAGGGAGATCACAACGACAAGAAATGTCACAGCGACAACTCCAGTCGGTAAGACAGCAACAAGGTCTCGATGACCTGAGCATTCCACAAGGTTGTACAACTGCTAGTCAGCCAGACAATAAGGATGTCACACTAACTTTCCTCTTTCAGAGGTTTCAACCTGTGAGATTGAGGCACACTATTCCAACACTAGTGTCTCACCGACGTGCGATACGGTTGAACTTTTTTGGCCGAACGATTGTCCTACGTGGTCTATTTTGAACCAATGAGTGAAGCAGAAGGAGAACCATTGGTAGTTGAATTGTTGTGACCGTTCCTATGTGGAAGATCAATAGACCATGAACATAATGAGATATACTATGTAATGGATGACAATGATCGGTTAGGGTAATGGAGATTTATGTTGGATACTGAACACGGATTGATTAGAGTGGGTTCGTTGTATGCGTCTGAGAGCATTGTGAGATTAATGTTCTATACAAGATTGATCAGTGAATGTTGCTGCTGTAAAATTGACATCAGAAAGTGAAGTTTGTACTTTGTATGTAATTTTGTTTACTATAATACAAAGAGGTTTTTCTTGGTGTGGTGGGTTTTTCTCTCGTAAGGGTTTTCCCACGTAAATCTAGTGTCCAATTGTGTATGTGTTCATTTCTCTTTTTTGTTAATTCTTTTCATGTGTATCTTATTGAACCATAATTGCAAAATTTAAAGTCATATCTACATTCTTCCCTGAGGTTTTGACGTTAGGAGAGTTTGTTCTACACCTAAGCTTTCCTTACAGTTGGTGGATTCTGCCAGCCCATTCCCTTGCAGGTAATAGTTAGATGAAGTCTTGAGGTAGACCCCATGCTTAAGGGAGAATTTTGACATCCTAAATCCTACAAAGGCTCATGCATTATCCGAGATGATGGTATTTTTTGAACTGAATCTTGCCACTAGTTCCTCAAGAAAATTGACAATCTCTGCTTTTATAACATTCTTTAGAGGAATTGCCTCCACCCATCTTGTGAAATAATCAGTGGTCATGAGTATCCATTTGTGCCCCATGTTGGATATGGGATTAATCATCCCAAAAAAATATAACCCCCACTGTGCAAAGGGTTCTTTGACTATGATTGGGTTCAACAACATGGTAGAATTCTTCCGCTTGCTAACAAAATATTGGCATTGGGTGTATTTTCTCACTATATGGTAAGCTTTAGAAAACAATGTGGGCTAGTAGTAGCTTTCCCACATGATTTTAAGGTGGTGTTCTTGGCAGAGAAGTGTCCACCTTTTGAGCTACTATGGAACTCATTCAGAATTCTTTCAGCCTATGGCTTGTCCACACGGTGGAGGAGGACTCCATCATAATTCCTTTTAAGTAGAATAACTTTGACCATTACCTACCCGACGCCCTAAAGCCTGTAGTATCTTATTTTGTGTGGTGAGATATCAGATGGGTATTCATCGATCTGCATGAATCTCATCCAATTAGCCACCCATGACTCATCAGACTCGAATTGATTTGCATAGACCTGGTTGGTCTCTTCTTCTGCCTAGGAACCCAACTCTTATGTGAGATATTCACATAGGCCTCTTCCTCAAACCAACTTTGTCAACCGGATGTTGACATCATATTCTAGGATCTTAGTGATCTAGCTAGCAATTTTCTTAGTTATCTCACCTTCTGTGATGTATTCCCTAACATTGGCATGGGCGATGAGGACTGTAATTCTACCAGTTGAAACCAAATGTTAGAACTTTTTGATGCTTTTAAGAATAGAAAAGGCCTTCTTTTCAATGAAATTATAGTTTGTTTTGTATCCCTTTAGGTTCCTAGAGTGCAAAGCAATGGGATGCTCTCTACCTCTCTCTTCACCCTTTTGCATGAGCATAGAGGCTACGTTGTTATGGCTGTTATAAACATACAACAATAAATCTTTGGAGAAGTCTAGGTTAGCTAACACTGGAGCTGTATAGATGGCTACCTTAATCTACTTGAAGGAAAGCTTTCCCTCCTAGGTCCATTTGAATACTAAGCCACTTTTTTAGCATCAACATGATAGGTCTCGTAATACCTAGGAAATTTGAAATGAATCGACTGAAAATTTTAATCTTCCCTAAGAAAGATTGTAACCCTTTCTAATTGACAGGCAACAGTAGTTTCATTATAGCCTTCAACATTTTGGGGTCTATAGCTATTCCTTCTTTAGATACCACAAAGCCAAGAAACTTTCCTTGTGGGAATTTGAATACACATTTCTTGGGATTTAAAGAAATCTTGAGTTGTTGGAATTTCTTAAAAACCATTTCTAGATTATCAAAATTATCATCTTTTGATTTTGAAAATATTGTTAGGTTGTCCAAATAGATTAGGATCATCTGGTTGATTAGTCCTTTAAAGCTGATATCTATCGCATGTTGAAATGTGGCACCCGTGTTTGAGAGGTTGAAGGGTATTTTTCCATATGTGAACATTCCCCACTTAGTGGTGAACATCATTTTGTGTTGATCCTCCTCCTTCACATAGACCTGGTTATAGCCTGAAAATCCATCGAGCAGTGAGAACATTTCCAACCTGACTACAGTCTGTAAGATTTACTCCATGGAGGGAAAAGGGTAATGGTCTTTTAACAAGGCTTTATTCAAGTCCTGAAAGTCCACATAGAGCCATATGTTGCCATTCTTTTTTTGAATTGGGACCAAATTGGATACCCAAGTGGAGTGCTTAATCAGGTATATGATCTTTGATTCGATCAACTATGTAAGCTCTTATGCTATTAATGCTTCCAGCTTAGGGTTTACTGGTCTTTATTTTTTTGGATGGGTTTGGAACCCTTAGCCAAGTCAATAGTATGTTAGATTATGCTAGGATCATATCCCTTGAGGTCGTCGTAGGTCTAGGCCACAACTCTGTTGTATTTAATGCACAAGTCTATCAACCTCTTTGTGTCTGCCTGTGGCACATTCCTCCTGAACTTTAGCTTCCTACCACCTCTGACATTAAGGTCCTCATAGTCCTCTTCATCATTCACTAATATCTACTTATTATTCCTTACATCTTCATATTTGAAGAGATTCTTAAGGGTGATTAAGCCTTCCAGGAGCTTATTGCCTTTTAGTTAGATCACTTGTTCTTCAACAACCTCTCCAGATTCAGATTGAGGCTAACCAGAAAACTTCCTCGATTATCGCAAGAAGGTAGTAATCTGAGCATTATCGGGGATAGATGGTCGGACAATGGTACACACCACACGTCAGATTTTGGTTGATCCAAGAGTTGGATTGAATTGCGAGCCTACAGAGACCATCATATCCACTACAGAGTTTTGAGATCGTGGGATAGCCTAGATATTAAAAGATTTGAACCCTTCAATTAGGTCCCATACCCTATGTCGACAAGACCACATCCTTACATTTTTGGTGGTTGCCTATCCCCAGATTTGGCTTACAACCAACTCCAAATCTCTGAATACCTATATTCTTTTTATGCCCATCTGCTCTGATAGAGTTATACCATGAACCAGTTCCTCATATTCTACATGATCCTTTGAGCATGAGAACTGGAAGTGAAAAGCTCTGAGGGTCTCCAACCTGGTTGGAGATACAAGCTAGATGTCGGCTTTGGAACCAACTTTGCACTTGGCACCATCAAAATGCAGTGTCCATGAACTATCGTCACCCGGTTCGTTTGGTTTCTCCTGCTCTTTTACCAATTTTGGGAGGGCTTTGTCTTCATCAAAGATCACATAAGTGCCTAGCCCAATAGCATGGAAATTCCCAAAAGGGTCAGAATCAATGAATTGATTGAGAAAGACCTCCTCCTCTGGGGTCTAGATCACTTGTGGCCACTTCTTCTAACATTTCTATGCAATACATTTCCCTTTTGGAAAAGGAGGTATGCACTGCTTCAAAACTCAAAACCGCATCTTTTGCGATGTGTTCAGGATGCAAAGGCTTAAGCATGATCTTCATCTTTTCTTCGTGCTTGGTTCATAGTATTAAGTGAGACCATTCAAGTGCTAGGTACCTACCAAGCTTTGTCGTGAAATCCCTTGATAGGCACATTTTGAAGATGGGGGGGAATATTGATTATGACTACTTCCTACATGACGGTTTGGTTCAGACAGGAAAATAAGGTTAAAGAGAGATCCTTAATGCAATCAATGGTTGGGACCTTCTTCCCATCTAACTGCATAATCCCCTTATCGAGAGGCTCATACTTTAAATTTAGAGTGTCGACCACTAGCTTGGGCATGACTATAGTACTGGCCCCTAAATACATCATATTATTGTGCAAATGCTTATCTCCTACGATAAGCATCAAGAATAAAGGGGTGGGCTTCAACTTACTTACCTCTTTTACACTTGATTTATCTATTGTATTCATGTATGTTGCAACTCTTGAGGATTGGGAGTCTGATGCAGGCCTTTTTCCTTTATCTTGATTGTGCATTGGGATTGTATTCACCTGTAGAATCTACTCCTCATTTTTTAATGCCTCCTAGAGCAAGGTCTTCTACTTCGATATGGATAGGATGTCCCACAAGGATACATTGGCAAGATCCTTCTTTAATTGTTCTACCATGTTGATCGTGTTGGAGTACGAAAACACTGAGAGGGGGGTGAATCAATGTTTTAATAACCAAATTCAATTCATTTATTTTTCAAACAACAAACCTTCTTTGTAATCATGGAATGTTTAGTTTCAAGTGTGTTTTCAAATGTGATAGTCAATGTCAGATCCATAAACCACATGAAAAACTCAATTGTTGCAAAGTACATAAAAGAAGTTGCAAGACTAAATTGCATGAATCATGATAACCACATAGATCATAGAAGAACCATAACACAGTATTTTCATGAGTGGAAAACCCTCATAGGGATAAAAAACCACTCGAGAAAATGCCTCACTGGCTTAATAAAATCCCATTGATTACAGAGCCTCACTGGCCATAAAAAATGCCTCACTAGCTACAAAAAAGTGTCACTGACTACAAAATGCCTCACTAGAAAAGCCTCACTAGCTACAAAAATGCCTCACTAGCAAAGCCTCAC